>JBBIGC010000013.1:12023804-12035637 GCA_037576955.1 Lepidarchus adonis | reverse complement strand
TTTTTAGCATTTGCATTGTTGGTAGCTCATTTTGACTTGGTCAATTTAAAAGTAGCTCGCAAGCCAAAAAAGTTTGATCGCCCCTGGGCTAGACAATTGCACCCTGACTGCCTTTAGGAATCTGAATGAAATCTTTGGACCTATTTTCAGACTCAACACTAGTGCAACACTGGGTTCTTCCTGATTGACACGTTGACCTAAATCCAATAGAACACATGTGGGGCATTATGTTTTGGTCCATCCAAGACCAGAACTCAGTGATGCCCTGGTCCAGATCTGGGAAGACACCATCCATCATCTCATTAGGAGCATGTTCTGATGTTGTCATGGCATGCATACAAGCACATGGGATCCATACAAACTGCTGAGTACCATTTTGAGTTGCTGCAATGAAATTTTGGCAAAATTTGACTGACCTGATTTTCAGAATGTCTTCGAATTCATCCCTCTGTAGGTTTATCTTTTTCATTTTCATCACACAGTGTTGCATCCTTTTGCTCTTGACACATTAGCAGTATACAGTTGTGTTTATAAGTTTACTGACAGAATTTATGAGTTCTTAACCATTTTTTCAGAGAATATGAATGATAACACTAAACCTTTTCTTTCACTCAGGAGACTGACGTGGCTGTTCCAGAACCTTCACTTTATTTTGCTGTAGAAAATGACAGGTTGACTTGGCCTTGTGTTTTGGATCATTGTCATGTTGGAATGTCCAAATACGTCCCATGCATAGCAGCTGGGCTAATGAGTGCAAATTTTCCTCTAGGATTTTTTGATAGACTACTGCATTCATCTTGCCACCAATTCTGACCAGATTTCCTGTGCAGCTCACACATTACCAAAACATCAGTGATCCACCACCATGTTTCACAGTAGGAATGGTGTACCTTTCATCATAGGCCTTGTTGACTCCTCTCCAAATGTAGCGTTTATGGTTGTGGCCAAAAGGTTATATTTTAGTCTCAGCACTCCAAATAACTTTGTGCCAGAAGGTTTGAGGCTTGTCCCTGTGCCATTTATATACATATAAGATGTGTGTGTGTGTTTGTGTGTATACAGTCTTTAGCAAACATTTGGGCACCCCTTGATAAATAACACATTTTGGTTATGTCAGCAGGTGCCAATTTCAAAGCTTCACAAATACTATGACTCTTCAAACCTTGTTCACACACTTGTGGACACTCAACAAGCATGTGTTCCTCTAAGCAGCTGTGTAAGACTCTGAAAATGAAAGTTATTGATGCTCACAATGCAGGAGAAGGCTACAAGAAGCAAAGGCATATTTGGCATATAAAAGCATATAAAAGCAGCATTTTATAAAAAAAAGAACACCTTGCCATCATAGGGGTGGATCTGTCATGTTTTGGGGTTTGTTTTGCAGCCAGTGGCACAGGAAACATTGCACAGGTGGAGAAAAGAATGGATTCCACTAAATACCAACAAATTCTGGAAGCAAACATCACACCATCTGTAAAAAAAAAAAGCTGAAGCTGAAACGAGGATGGCTTCTACAACGGGACAATGATCATACCTCAAAATGGATGACCTCAAGAGACACAAGCTGATGGTTTTAGAATGGTCATCATAGTCCCCTGATTTAAACAACATTGAAAATTTGTTGGTAGATGGTTTCTTTCATCAGTGTTCTCTCACTACAGTACCCAGCATGCATTATGGAAACTACTAATTGTGTATTTAGAACACAATATAGTGCTGTTTGTTGTGCAATGCTGCAAAACCAATTCTTTCATTCTATGAAACACTCACACTTGACATGCATCAAAGCCAAAGCAGCAAAAATGTAAACCCAGTTTCACAACAGCGGTTTTGGGCAAGAGGCATTCAACATGTCCCAAATACATTTACATTACAAAGCATCACATTCTTTCTTTATACAGTGTCGCAAGTTATATACCGTATATCTTCTAATAATAGCCCGTCTCTTATTGACGTCCATTTCCAATTAACGGCAGGTTTGAAGAGATGTCGTAACACACTTTCTACCTCCATGATTTAACAGAATTTGTTCCCTAAAAGGTACAAAACAACTTAAAACAAACCTCTGATTTTTGAATACAGTTATATCAGTGTAACCTGCGTAATTTCTTATTTTTGTTATTTTGGATATTTAGCGGGTTTGTTTAAACTTATTGCTGCATTCGGTGCTAAACCACTTCCACAATAACAGCCAATCACAGACAAGTATCACCGCAGAACAGACAGAGGGATGATTTCAGTCATGATGTTTTATCTTCTGTCGAAATAAATGTGAAAAAGCTGCATAACATTTTGTGGCCGTAAATTCCATCACCATTCCGTCTGCGAGGAGAATAATATCCCGTCTCCAATAAACTTCAGTCTCTATGGACCGTCCAATTTTTTTTTTATTACAACAATTGGAAGTTATACGGTCATTCTAATCCATTTTGTTGTATTCGCATCAGTATTGACATCAGCCTGTGAACCCCATCAGAGCATCCCTAGGAAGTACACATGTGATATGCAATGCCTGAATTCTCGGCCGGAAGTCTTACAGTGGCTCTGTACTTGCTCTCTAGTCACTTAGCGAACAATATGAAGTGAATAATGAATGAATCCGTTAAGTGTATCTTTCTGACCCCGCATCCGTCACAAGCACAGCCAAAAGACAGCACTCCGAACCCTCAGTTAGTTCAGGACACATGGACCGAGGAGTCGATCTGAGGGATATTAAATGTCTTGCGGTGCTTTTCTGCATCACAGAATGAACAACAATGTGTTGACAAAACGCCGTTGTTCGCCGATGGCCCGTGGGACCTTAAAAGGCCACTTGCCTCCTCCTCCTCATTTCCGCCCTGCCGCGCGCGCTCACGCTGGAGACAGATCGCCCGCGCGCTCGCCTCTGACTCGGAGTTAATGAGGCGACGCGCACCGCGGTTCAGTCTTCGCTGCAGCAGCCATCATTTCACCCCGCCGAACCTTTCGGTGGGAGCTCTGTCAAATGAGCCCATCTGTAATGGAGGCAGGCGGCGACCCGTGGGAGGGAGCACGTCGGCCTGCGTTTGGAAATCAGGCGGGAAGCCACCAGCCCACGCACGCGCACGAAAAAACCCTCCGCGCGTGGGAGTGCAAACACGAAACGCTCTTACAGGGCTTTTCCTTGGCTTAGGCGTGGGCGTGCGTGCGCGCGTGCGCGCGAGAGAGGGAGCGAGTTTGCACTCACATTGCACTTTATCTTCTAGTTTTTGTGGGGGAGATACAATTGCCTTCTTATTTTTTTATGCGTGAAAACAACTGCGAATGTTCCATTTGCATATAGGCCCTGTTCTCTGACAGTACCATGATAATAATGAGTAATCCTTTCTCTCTTTCCTCTCTGCTTCATTCTCATGCCTTCAGTTCTGAATCATCCAGTGTAAATAGTTATAAATGCGTTGTCTCTGCTGCTAGTAGTAACCTCCCCCCTTCATTAGTCACACATGTATCTGCATGTGTGATGGTGGGTCACAGTATTGACTTTTCACGTTATCGGGGGCTGGCAGATAAGGATAATCCTTGTCATACTGTAGACAGAGTAATAATCTAAAGCCGATTGCACTTGCATGAGTGGTCAGTTTACTAGTGTGAGTCACTGACTTTGCCAAGCGAGGCTCTGACACAAGGACCTTTTCTCAGTGAGGCACAGAGAAGGTAATTTAAGGAGGACGTGCTGAAGGTTTATGGTGCCTACTGGCTTTCCTTATAAAAGCGATTTTTAACAAATATATTGGAGTTGTCGTCGCTTTTGGATTTTCATTGCATACACAGATCAGCCATTACATTAACACCACTGACAGCTGAAATGAACAGCACTGACTAACTGGTTATTTCAATACAATGGCACCTGTTGGGTGGTGGGGGGTGGGATGCATTAGTTAGCAAATGACCAGCCTGTAGTTGTAGCTGAAAAAATGGGTGAGCATACGGATCTGAGCAGCTTTGACAATTGTGATGGCTAGACGACTGAGTCTGATCTTCTCCAGAACAGTGTTTTAGGTCTGCAGTATTTAGTTCCTACCAAAAGTGATCCAAGGAAGGACAACCAGTAAATCAGCAATGGGTTCATGGGCTCCCAAAGCTCGCTGATGTATGTGGAGTGAAGGTTATTCTGACTGGTCTGATCCCAAAGAGAAAGAAGCTTCTGTTGTACAAAATGTTAACGCTGACTCTGATAGAAAGGGGTCAGGACACACAGTGCAGCACAGTCAGAGCTGTTTCAGCAACATAAGGGGAACACACTCAATATTAGGCAGGTGGTGTTAATGTTATGGCTGACTGGTGTACTTCCAGAGTTTATACACTTGCATTATACATCTGAATACTGACAGACATTTGCCAGATGCCAGATAATCATAGAGGCTGGAAAGTCTTTCCTTCCAGCTGCTGTCAGACTGTACAACAAACATCTTGTAGTTGACCACACACAGACTTACACACACATTCAGACATCATGGACTGACAGGCGGAATGCTCTCTCCTGTGCAATAGTGCAGTATTTCTCCCCTGTGCAATATTTTTCTGTTTTTCACCATCCACATTTTGTAATTATACAAATATACAGTTAGGTCCAAATATATTTGGACAGTGACAAGTTTTGTTAATACGAACATATTCAGGATACAATTACATAATCAATGTGGACTCTCAGCTGTAATTTGAGAGTATTCACATGCAAATTGGAGCAAGGGTTTAGAAAATACAGCTCCTTGATACATAGTCGCCTCTTTTTCAAGGGACCAAAAGTATTTGGCTAATTGACTCAGAAGGCTGCAAAAAATGCTGCATGGGCTCTTCCCTCATTAACCTGTCATCAATTGAGCAGCCTTCAAGTCTGAAATTGATTCCAGGTGTGGTATATGCATTTGGAAGCTGTTGCTGTGAACACACAACATGTGGTCGAAGGAGCTCTCAAAGGAGGTGAAACAGACCTGTGGCTGAAAAACAAAAAAAATCCATCAGAGAGAAGCAGAAATGTTAGGAGTGGCCTAATCAACAGTTTGGTACATTCTGAGAAAAACCAGAGTGCACTGGTGAGCTTGGGAACTCAAAAAGACCTGGACGTCCACAACAGTGGTGGATGATGGCAGAATCCTTTCCAAGGTAAAGAAAGACCCCTTCACAACATCCACTCATGTGAAGAACACTCTCCAGGAAGTAGATGTATCAGTATCTAAGTTTACTATAAAGAGAAGACTTCAGGAGAGTAAATACAAAGGATTCACCACAAGGTGCAAACCATTAATCAGCCTCAAAAATACAAAGGCCAGAAATGACTTTGCCAAAAAAACACCTGAAGAAGCCAGCCCAGTTCTGGAACAGCGAGACTAAGATGAACCTGTACCAGAATGATGGAAAGAAGAAAGCTTGGAGAAGAATTGGAACAGCTCATGATCCAAAGCACCACATCTTCTGTAAAACATGGTGGAGGCAGCGTGATGGCATGGGCATACATGGCTTCCAATGGCACTGGGTCACTTGTGTTTATTGATGATGTGACAAAAGACAGAATCAGCCGAATGAATTCTGAAGTGTATAGGGATTTACTTTCTGATCAGATTCAGCAAAATGCAGCAAAGTTGATTGGATGGTGTTTCACAGTACAGATGGACAATGATCCAAAACATACTTCAAAAGCAACACAGGAGTTTTTAAAGCAAGGAAGTGGAATATTCTGCAATGGCCGAGTCAATCACCAGATCTCAACCCAATCGAGCTCCATTTCACTTGCTCAAGACAAGACTTCAGGCAGAAGAACCACAAACAAGCAACATCTGAAGACAGCTGCAGTAAAGACCTGGCAAAGCATCACGAAAAAGGAAACCCAGCGTTTGGTGATGTCCATGGGTTCCAGACTTCAGGCAGTCATTATCTGCAAAGGATTCTCAAAAACATACTGAAAAGTAACATCTAACTTAGGGTTATGTTCATTTGTCCAGTTACTTTTGAGCCCCTGAAATGAGGAGTGTTTGTATAAAAATAGCCACAATTCCTACATGTTTAATCATATATTTTTGTTCAACCCCATGAATTAAACCTTAAAGTCTGCACCTCAATTCTGTTGTAGTTGTTTCATTTCAAATCCAATGTGGAGGCATGCAGAGCCCAAATCATGAAGATTGTATCACTGTCCAAATATTTTTGGCCCTAATTGTATAGTATATTCCATACATACATAAATGTCTTTCTTATCTTATCTTATCTTATCTTATCTTATCTTATCTTATCTTATCTTATCTTATCTTATCTTATCTTATCAAATTTAGCATTAGGAGTTTTGCCCAGTGTTTCTCATTGGTGTCATGTGCTTCCTGGACCAGTAGCGTCTCAGTAGTATTATTCGTTACACCAAGTGCTATTCATAAAGTACTGAAATAAGCATGTAAAATATAAATAAACAATTTTAGACACTATTTATACTGTATTTCACCTATAGAAGTTTGTAGATAAAACCCTATGGAAGCTTAATTATCCTTAATTGTGCTTTTGTCACATTGGTTTCATACTCATCTATTGCACAGTTGAATAAATGAAGGATGTGAGATTGTATCCCTCCTCTACAGGTAATGCAATGTACTGCTGAATTGCACTTTAAACTATAAAGATACTTAAAATGGTTCTTTAAAGCAGGGCTATCAATGAATCGATACTTTTTAAAGAACATTGTTTGTAAATGAGATTTGTGAGTGTGGTCCAAAATTTACTTCGATTTTTTCTCCTAGTGAAAGAACAATATATATAACATATGTTTATATTCTAAATACATTCTTATTAACTCTTAAAATGTACTTTAAAAAGTATTTTAGCAAAAAAATCCACCCATCAGTGACATGGGTCACATGAGTCATTATAACAACTAGCAGGTGAAGTGGATAACACTGTCTTCAGGCACCTGTCAATAGAGTAGGATTTATTAGGCAGGAAGTGAAAAGACAGTTCTTAATGATTCACATTGGCGAAATTGTGATGGTTAGAAAAGTGGGTCAGAAACAGTGCGATGGTCTGGGCAATGCTCTGCTGGAAACCTTAGGTCCTGGCATTCATGCAAATGTTACATTGACATGTACCATCTAGTTAAACATTGTTTCAGATTAGGTATAGCTTCCTGACAACAGTATCCAGCAGGATAATGTGCCTTGTCACATAACAAACATTGTTCAGCAACGGTTTGAGGAATATGACAATGAGGGTTGACTTGCCTCCAAACACCTCTGGTATCAATACTGATCAAGCCTCTATGGTATGTGCTGGACAAATTTAGAATCTATAGAAGCTCCACCTCACAATTTACAGGAGCATCTGCTGCTAAGATCTTACAGAATACCTTCAGAGGTCTTGTGGAGTCTAGGCCTCAATGGGTCATATCTGTTGGCAAGCATATTTAATGCTATTATTGATGGATGCATAGTGTAATGTTATAAAATAAACATGGTTTAAAACCTACGCAGATATTCTTAATTTGTTTACCGTGTTGTCTTGTTTGCCTTAATGCACACATTACAGTTTGACCCCCTAGAACGTTTTGGTACCCCTACACTGGAGAATTCCTCTAGCTCGGTAACAGCCTTGTTCTAATTAGCGTTCATTGAAGTGTTGTGCAAAAGTACAGCATCACTTAGCTGCTTAGATTGCTGCATCACATCATCTACAGTGGGCCCTTCTGCTAAAAGCTCTTTAAAATGCACAAGGTAATGAGGGAGGTAATGCTCATTTACTTTTCCATTACACATATGGATCATCAAATGAAATATTAGCTGCAGTCGGGTACAGTTATTACATTATATTCTCAAGCCATTTGATGTGTTGATGCCTCCAAACAAGACAATCCTGCAATAACTGCACTTTTTTTAGTTTTGTAGTTTTAGTTATAACTTTGGACACCAAATTGTTGACTGCTTTAGTGTCTGAAATAGCTCAGGAATCTGGACTGGACTGTCCAATCTGCTGATTCTTACAATAGAATAATTGGTGCGCTACGTTTATTTTGGCCTGGGCCTCAAAAGACATTTGCCTTAGCACAGCCTCTGGTAAAATATAGATGGGTTGTTCAGTTCAATTGAGTTTAGTTTTATTTATCATATACAAGGTAACTCTGGGTTAACAGTGCAATGAAATGAAAGAGTTTGTATATATATAATAAATATGAATGTACATACAGTACTGTGTAAATGTTTCAGGAAGGTGTGAAAAATGCAGTAAACTAAGAATGCTTTCAAAAATCTAAATAATTATTGTTTATTTTTTATCAATAAATGAAAATGAAAAGCGAGCCAACAAAAAGGAAATCTAAATCAAATCAGTATTTGGTGTTACTACATTGGCCTTCAAACCATCCTCATTTTTATTGGTACACTTGCTCAAAGGCAGGGATGACAGTGGACAACGCTAAGAACAGGTTCTAATGAGGCACAATACAGCTCAAAAGCACACTGTGACACAATCACTCAAATCACTGTGTGAACAATAAAGCATCTTCAGCATCCTCAGCAGCACTGAAGAACTACCTTTAAGAATTTTCTCTCTTCACTTATTACAGCCAAACACCATGCTGTGAATGTGGAATTTTTGATCTTCAGCTTATTCTGTTTAGAGCTTTTAAGCTAGGTTTTCAGATGGCAAAACAAATATGAGTTTACGTTATTAATGCTTTTGTTTTCTTGATATAAATTGATGCTTTATACATTCAAGAAAATATTTTCTGATTAATGCCACCTGTATTACTATTAGTATTCTTTTTGTTATACATAAAGTATTATACTTACATTTAAATTTACATTTACATTTATATTTACATTTATTCATTTGGCTGACGCGTTTGCCCAAAGCGACTTCCAAGTACAGGAACAATAAGCATAAATTCAGACATGACAATACTGATGTGAGAGATACAGCGAGCTCAACACATTGTTCTTAGCTATAGAAAACAGTGCAGGTGCTACAGGAGTGCAGATAAGTGCTATAACAGTGCTTTCTGAAAAAACACATTCTACACTATCATTAAGTGCTTATGAGAAATTCTAAACAGACGGTAGGTATTACAGCATAAACAACACGTTCTGTTCATATGTACGAGTGTTAAAGAGTCCAGGGCATTCGTCTTCGTCTAAGTGCTTCAGCATTAGCTTACCTTAAGTGCTTTAAATGCTTCTTCACCTATGATCAGGTGCGATGCAAGTACCATATTAATTATATTGTTGTAGGTGTTAAAAACATGAGTGAGTATAAGTGGGAAGCTGTCTGATCTGTAGATTGATGTCATCAGGAACTAGAATTTGATGCGCTCTGCGATGGGAAGCCAGTGTAGAGAATGAAGCAGTGGAGATCAGCCGAGATCAGCCGAGCTGCTGCATTCTGGATCCTCTGCAGTGGCTTGATTGTGGTTGTTGGTAGACCGGTCAGCAGTGAGTTGCAGTAGTCCAGACAAGAGAGAACCAATGCCTGCACCAGGAGCTGAGTGGAGTATTCTTGAAGGTAAGGCCTGATTTTGTGGATGTTGTACAGGGTGAATCTGCAGGATCTTGATGTAGCTGCAATCTGATCCTTGAAGGTCAGCTGGTCATCAATGATCACCCCATCATCTTGTGGAAAAGAAAGGTACAATTGTGAATCATCAGCATAACAATGGAGATGTAGTATACAGTGAAAAAAGAAGAGGGCCAAGCACAGATCCTTGAGGGACGCCCGTGGTCATCTGGAGAGGAGCTGATACTTCACCTCTCCAGGATACCTCATAGAACCTACGTGTTAGGTAGAATCTAAACCAATCAAGCGCATCACCAGTGATGCCAAGACTATAGAGGGTGGAGAGGAGGAGATGGTGGTTGACTGTGTTGAACGCTACTGATAAGTCAGGAAGTATGAGAACCGATGACTTAGATATGGAGTTAACCACAGTCAGTAGGGCAGTCTCAATGAAGTGACTGCTCTTGAAGCTGGATTGGTGCCAGTCTAGGAGGTCGTTCTGTGAGAGAATGATAGAGAGTTGGTTATAAACAGCTCGTTCAAGGATTTTGGAAAGGAATGGGAGGAGAGATACCGGTCTATATTTAGCAGTCGGGGTCCATGATGTGTTTCTTCAGTAGCGGTGATATCTGGGCCTTCTTGAATGTTGTTGGGACTGTTCCTGATGTAAGAGATGAGTTCACGATGTGGGTCAGTGGCGAGATGAAAGAAGGACAGGGAATGGGGTCGAGCGGAAAGGTGGTTGGGTGGCTGGATTGAAGGAGTTTGGAGACCTCTGCTTCTGAGAGCAGTCTGAAGCTGGAGAAGGTTTCCTTTGGAAGAGGTGGAGTCAGGATATCTGTGTTGGCTGTGAACTGTTGGGTGATGGCTGTGATCTTGTCCTGAAAGAAAGTAGCGAGATCATTGGCTGTTAGAGAGGATGATTGGGGGGGGGGGGGTTGTGCGGGGGGGAAAAGTATTAAATTATTATTAAATAATTATTAAATTATTAAAATATTAAAAGTATTTTAACATTTGTTATATCCAAAACTGTTACTAATGGAATATACAGCACGTTAGAATTAAACTCATTTACTGATTTAGAACAAATAATAAAATCTACTAAGATTATACTTCAAACAAATCAGTACCCCTTACTGTTTATGACAAAAGCCAACAATTGTTTGCTAAAATCTTCTTATTTCCTTTATATTTGTTTAACTTTAATGTTCATGATTGCATTGTAACATTTGAATTCTTCAGTCATTTAAGCAATTTGAGCAACTCCAGCCTCTTAATTTGACCTTTAATCAGTGGATGTATAAATGAAGGATCATTTTTGGCTGTGTTCATATAGCATTTCTTCAGACTTGGCAGCATGCCACAGGTAGCCAGGAAAGGAAATCTGTCTTAATTGGACTGTACAGCAACTGAATGTAGTTTTTCACTGATAAGCCCAGTTACTTTCATGTTACCCTTGATAATAATAATGGCTTTGTTACACCTGGCATCAAATAAAGTGCATTTTGTGTGCAGATCTTGCTCTTATGTAAATAATGCAAACTTTCATTTCACTTCTAAAAGTGAATTACAGCTACTTAATTGAACAAAAGGCAGTTAATGCTTTTTACTTTATCACAAAAAGACATGTATTTGCATGTATTTGCATGTTTGAATTCTTTTGTTTTATGAGAATTTGGATTAACTGTTTACCTATAATGTCAAGAAACCACCTGTAGTAGAACAACATAGTGCATCTCAGGTATTTAATGCATCTAATTGGTCATTAGTATTAGTAGATGGAACACATCTAATAGGTGACAGTTTACAGATTCATCTCTTCAGATTGCAATTTGGTGTCTGAGAATGCATTTCGGGTTTTGGATAATGCTGTTTTCTTCATCATCTATTCAGTGACCACTTACACTTTATAGATGAGTAACTTTAGAGATATTATTAGGATCCTTGACCTGCACTCTCAGCCTGTGCATTACAGGCTTCTAAAGGTCACTGCCTAGTTTGAGAAAGTTCAATTGAATTGGGCTTCAAACTGGTAATAACACATCAAATTTGTTAGAAGATTATAAATGTATGACCTTAAATATGTACAGTGCTCACAAATATTGGTACCCTTGGTAGACATGAACTGCTTTTCGCTTTGACCTTTAATTCAAAATGTTAATAAAAATAAACTCATTATCTTAAGAATAACGACTGAAAAAATTCATAATTTATCATCACACAGGCCAGATTCCCTTTGTCGTCCAGCTATGTAAGAAAGTTCAGAGATTATAGCAATTATCTGTGTGTGTGTGTGTGTGTGTGTGTGTGTGTGTGTGTGTGTGTGTGTGTGTGTGTGTGTGTGTGTGTGTGT
>JBBIGC010000013.1:11988633-12008161 GCA_037576955.1 Lepidarchus adonis | reverse complement strand
GTGTGTGTGTGTGTGTGTGTGTGTGTGTGTGTGTGTGTGTGTGTGTGCGTGTGCGTGTGCGTGTGCGTGTGTGTGTGCGTGTGTGCATTTGTGTGTCTGTGTTCATCTTTTAATTTATCGGAGAGGCCAATAGTAAAAAAGAGGGGGTATGGGTAGGGGGTCAGGAAAGGGAAAAGCATTACATAACTCAGCTCTATCTTGTGACATGTCCTATACTTTGCTTTCCAGCTCGCTTCCCTCTCTCTCTCTCTCTCTCTCTCTCTCTCTCTCCCTCACTGCATTGTTCTGTGCTTGGCATGGTTGCCTAGGAAAAGACAAAGCCAGCTGGTGTCTCTGAGCCAGCTCGACCCCCCTCCACTCTCCTGTTACCCTCCAACCTTCCTTCTCCTCTCCCCCAACTCATTCTAAACCTCCACCACACACACACACACACACACACACACACACACACAAAGCAGAGTTCCCACTTACAACCCCCACCACTCTTTCTCCCCTAGTTCTGAGGTGCATGAGGAGGGCTTTGGGTAAATTCCACTCAGAAATTGTCATTCATTGCCAACGATGTGAATTGCACAGCCTTTATTGCTCTCGTTGAGCCTCAGGCTGGACTTTATACTGCTATCAGTAAGAAAAAACTTTATAAATATATTATATATTAAACAATATATCAGTGAAGAAATCAGCAGTTTGATACCAATCCACTTTTAAAGTATCTCATTATCACACATTTGCAGCTCTGTTTCACACTGTCAAATCGTGGGTAAATTGAATACTTTCCTTCTTTCATGTTTTAAAATAACCCTAAAGGGAAATGTGCACAGTATTATAAACAGTAACCAGATAAAAAATATGATTTCCATAAAGGATGTGCACAATTTATGTTTTTATGTTTTTAGTCTATAAAGGCACCCAACAGATGACATTCTATTTTGTGAATTTTTCTTTATCTGTTTCACTAAACCTTAATAAATACAATAAAACAATACTATTCTGTGACACTAATGCCAGTATATCAGTGTCGATATTCCTATTAAAATTATAACAAGATTCTCTAGAAGTACAAACAAAACCACGTATGTAGAGAGCATTTTTTGCAAGAAAAAGACATTTTTGTTGGCCTACTAAGCTTTGGAAAATAAGACTATAACTTAAACATGTCAAAAAACATCAGCTGTTTAGGCTTCAAGGCTGTGCTATGAGTTGAATGATGTGCATAACAAGAAGAAAAATCATAACTGTATTGTTCCATGAGACTCCATGACTGGATTTGAGTGACAGGGCCAAAAGAGCATTCATTCATGTCAAATATATTGCTCACATTACTGGTCCTTTCAAATTAACATATTAGTACTAAGCTCTGGTGTTAAAATATGTCTCCGGTCTTCATGCAGTATGGGCCAGCAGCCGATGAAATAAATAGATAAGCTCCAAAGCTCTGGTTAATAATTTATTCTATTTTAACTTCTGAGTCTATTTTGAATATGGCTATCACGTATCAGTCAGCCCCCTCACACATTCTTCTGTCAAAACTGTACACCTTTTAGTAAAACACTTGTGGAAAATAGAATTAGTTGAGCAAAGAAAGTAATTTTACCCTTTGATCACAAAAGCACAGAAATGATTCAGTTCTATTTCACACTACCAAATTTGAGAACTTTCCCATTTGGGCCCTCCTAGGGTCCAAAACAGCCGTGTGTCTGACCTCAGAACACAATCTCCAATTTGTGTGTCTTCATTCAACCAATTAATGGTTCAGTCTGAATGGTAGAGTGTTTGTCTGTGGGCATTTCAGGTTTCAAATGTTCAAAGCTGGTAAAAATAATGTTTACAGTCCTAAACAGAGTTTCTAACCATAATCAACATCTATACCCTGTTTTTTGTAAACACATTTTATGTTCAGTCAAGACCAACTCTAATGGATTTGTACCTAATTTACCTAATACTTTTGGTTAAAGCCAATGGCATTACTCCTGCAATATTAAGAATAAAAATGCCAGGATCATATATTTGGGACTATAGAAGAACTTTCAAATGGTGAATCTTCTAGGGTCATTTGTATCATCACGCTAAGGAACCATGTTCTTTCAACTTCATTTCTGATTGTTAGTTAGTTTCAGAAATGTTTTCAGTAATGTTTCATAACAAATGCTAATTTTTGCTCATTTCTATAACAAATGCTGATTTTAGGTCTGTACATTTTCTCTGATAAGTCAGAAAAGATTTGACTCCAGTGTAAAGGACACCCACATGTACCTTTAGATAAAAGAGTAAGAACGTCAGAGGTCAGTGTTAGTCCCAACACCTGCTTTCATGCCAGACAAGTTGAGCTGATCAGTCACTTCATTTGTTGGTGCTTGAAAAATATGAAGCATCCTAAATCTGCTGTTTTTCAAAGTTCTTATTTACAACACCAGTTCTTGCTAAAGTATCGACTGAAAAGTTCTTTAAGGAGGAGTTCTTGCAGGAGTTCCTAACTCTAGTCCTGTCCGTTATATTTTGCTCTCCCAACAGCTGATTCAACTGATCAGATAATGAATAAACACGCCATTCCAGGGATGTGGGTGATCAATGGAAGGAAACACTAACATGTATCCCTTGACCAGAGTTAGGAACATGTATTCTATGATATTGCTCCAAAGAACTCTTCTTGTCATCTTTATTTTCAAATGTGGGTCTTCTCTGATGACCTATGAAATTGCTTTATCACTGTTAATTAATTTACAGTGAATGATGGTATGTTTGTAAGCTGTTTTTGTTTAGTCTGCAGTATGACATCAGTATTGTTTTTTCCGAGTGTTGGTGTTTTGGAAATTTCTAGTTCTAGGGATCATCATTGCCCACTGGCAAAAGGCCACGGTTTTACTCCACTGTGACTGTGAAATACCAATAAGCATGTAAGTAACGATCAATGAGTACATCTCACTGATCACTCACTCACTGCCATAGCCTAATTCTACTTCTGAAATTTCTGATACTATGTGTGGTCCTTATTTACACCCATATAACCAACCTTCTGTATTCATGCATCTCACATTTCTTACAGGTCATCCAAATGAAAACTTAAAGGATGCTACAAAAGTCTTTTTAAATGTGTGATGAGTACAGCTTTGTGGAAAACCCAGAGAAAAAAGTGGCATGAACTGTTTAAAGAACAAATACTGAAGCAATAAAGCACATGACCACTAGAATATACAGACATACCCCTCACTGTTCAAGCATATGAGTGTGCATTCAATGAGGAGTATGCTTTTTTTTTTGTTTGAGTAGGTATTTTTTGGGGGAGGGTCTTTTTCTTGACTTTTTTTTTTCTTTTCTTTTTTTCTTTGTTTATTGTTAGGTGGCGCAGTACAATTCACAAATTAAGTACACACATAAAATATGTACTACTAGGACTAGTTTCATGGCCATTAAAAAAGAAAACCTACTTAAAACTGTTCACTATCAGCACAGACTATGGTTAACAATGCCATGCTATTCTACAAGGAAACATTGTGTGACATTGGTCAGTACGCCACACAGCAACCACAGCAAGCAGCAATAAACTCTCCAGCTCTTTACAAAGCCATTTGTTAAATAAAATGGCAGCTATTTACCACTGGATATAATACATAGTCCATCATTAGCCTCTATAGATGCTACATTTACAAAGATGATTGCTACAAACATGATGGAAATCAAGCAAAACCTTGGTCTTAATGCCACAATCAGGGATTTAATATGTAGTCTTTCCAATGATCAAACTGATTCTGCAATGTTACATCTTGTAGGTGCATTTTTTTGCCAAAATGAGCCAAAATAGTACAATCAGTGACCACTCTGTTCTGAAATCCCTGATTGTGGCTTTAGGAGTGAATAAGCCTGCACATAGCATGTTATTCTCAAGCAATTTTCATTACGCAGTTCTCTAAATATGTAGAATGAGGGCCTAATATGCTCTTGGCAACCTCTGTGACACAGCACAAGTTGCATTTACAAACACCATATGTCACTAACAAAAATTGTAACAGCAGCTGTATTTTGGTAACCTGGAATCACCATATTCCATTAATTATTCATCATGCTCGACACAGCTAAACTGGGGAACTCCATGAGTCCTTTTAACAAAATCCTTTGAGGCATTCTAGACTTTAACCATGACAAATACCACTGCCATCCATAAAAAAACAAAAAATCAAACAAGAAAAAAGTAAAAAATATTCAGGATGATTCTCAAGAGCTATAAAGCCACATATCATGTAATACAGACCACATCTGATTAGTTTTATCATAGTGCTGGTCAAATACAAGTTGCATGTTTATTTTTACATTGATTAATTTCAATTGATTTTATAGGTTTGGAAGAGGAAAGCGGAAAGTGGAAACATCGAATCTGATGACCTTGAACTCAATTGTAAATGACCTGATGACACAATTGTCTTTTTTTAACTTTAACACATAACACATGTGTTTTTTGAATGGCACTTAAAAAGATTGACAAAATTTGGTACAATGAAAAAGTCACTGAAAAGTGGGAGAGAGAAAGTTTAAGTGAACAGATCAGGATCATTTGAGAGAACCCATTGATGGGTCCATTAACAATAGTGGCAATAATCAATTATTGTTTACATTTCTATATTTACTGTGAAATATGTTTCATTCACTCATAAAGGAGTATTATGCTTGTACTGTTTAGTAAACGCAGAGATGACATGAATTTCTACTGATTGTATTTTCAACTCAAAATCTATAATGAAGGGCCTTTTGAAAATAGTGCATGCTGCAAATAAATGGATCCAAATTTCAAAATTTGTCCTAGCAAATATAATATTATAAATATTTCAATGGCCATCTGTTAAATGAATAGCTATGGTCAATTTATAAAACACAGATACAAATTATTGTGACTCTTTAAATTGAAAAAGTGAAAGTTAATCAAATGGTAATTTTTTGTATAAAGAGCTTAACATTGCAACATGCACTTCTGTTTTTTGTTCCTTTTTACACCTTCAGAAACAAATTTTAAACAGAGGAAATAAGATGGAAGAAAAAAAAAACAAATACCTTCTCAAAAAATGGTAAAGTCCGTCATTTTGATTCACTGTGCGTTTTGTCCTGTGCATCATTTTTGTTTACCTTAGAAAAATATGACACCTAAGCAACAGTAGCAGAAGGGCTCAGTCAGACTGGAAAGTGCTTTGCTTAACTCAACACCATCTACACTTTACAAAGCCTCTATGTGCTGCTGCATTTTCCTCCTTAACTCTGAAACAATTAATTGTACATCTAACATTGATTAATAACATATTAATAGTATTCATTAAACTGCCAAATGCTCTTAGTTAAGCTCTACTAATCAAGTATATAAAGAAAAAGAGGTATGTTCAGATGCAAACAAGTACAACACTATACAATATTAATGTTACACAAGCAGGAAAATGAGTAAAATGTTACTGTTATCTCTACCCTTTAAACAATTATTAGAATGGAATTATACAGCTTTCGGATTGTATATGGCTAGGTTCACACCAACAATATTGTATCTGTGAATATACACGTATTTATGCAGTCTAATACGAGTATGCAATTACTAAGTAATGCTGATCTAGTCTAATTCTAACTCCCCACAGTGTTACTACTCTAATGGGTGCTTTGTTTAATTAAATCAGAAATATTTAAACATCAGAGCAAACTCTATGACAATCAAACAGAAAATTAACTATTTCGAAGTTATTTTAGGTTAAAGTCATTTTTGTGTAAACCTAGCCACATGCTTAATGTCAACCCCATCCCCTCCCCTCACTCACACAACATGCACATCCCAAAGATTTCTCAGGGATTAAAAGTTTTTAAAAAAACATACTGTATTTAAAATACCTTTGCATCTCTCACAAATTTTGAAAAAAAAGAGAAAACAAATAAAAATAACAAATTATTTTTCATTTCATTTAAATCACTGCTTAATAATAAGCAGTCTTGTTGGGTTACAGAAAAGTAGACTTAAAAAATTATATCATAATGCCTCTGAATGGCATTAGAACTGTATATTCACCCCCTTGATGAAAAGTAATGCTCTGAGTTTTCTACATGAAATCTCATCTCTTTCTGTTTTAAATGTATAAGAGATTTACCCAATTTATTTTGTACAGATTTACCACTGCACAGTTTTACTCAATATAAGGGTGCCAAAAAGGGGTTCTTTATCTCTTTTGGTCCCCCAAAGAATCTTTGAATGAATGGTGCTTTAAAGACTGTTTTTGACATTTAAATAACCTCCACATAATGAGAATCTCTACATCCAATGAAAGTTTTTTTAATAGAGCTGCATGGGTAAAGGTGAGACTTGATAGAAAAATGAAAAACTCAGCAGCTACTGCCGCATCAAGGGAATGTGCTACACAGACACTCAAACTCCTACCTTACAGAGAAAAACAAAGTTCTTTCTATATTGGTAGGAGTTGGTGTGTTCATCACCCCCAAATTCAATCATCTAGGACATGTACAGATTGGTGCATTCAGACCATGGTCATTTAGTTGGACCCTGTGAACAGCAAAGATGTCAAAAGAATGGTGATGCCATGGTGGTAACAACCATGTCTGTGAAAACTCTCTATGTTTCAGTTAGATCACAAAAATCTTCAACAGGCACATCAGTTATTGCCATTGCTTCCTTACAGCTAAGATTGAATTTTTTATGAGGGCATCTATCCTGATTGCTCTTAAACAGAGCAGATTAGTGACAGGGCCACATGTGGTCCAAGTTAAACCGTTGACTTAAGTCTTATACTAAAGTCTTTGGTATGATCTAAAATAAGTTTGGACAAGCCACTACAGTGGTGGAACTTAACCTGATATAAACTGTCCTTAGATTTGAGGTGTGCACCTAAAAACATGCTTATAATGGCATATCTAGAGGAACTACCTGAGGAGCAGTTATCTAGACCACTAAATGACCATGACTGGTACAGAAAGTTACATACAAATCCTCAGTTTCCTTGTGCTTAGGATGCAACAGTGCATGTATCCTAAAGGACAAAGAAGTGTCAACATGTTTGTGTCTAAGAGAATGAATCGTTAATAGTGAAACATAGCAGATATATGAAGAGCACAAGCTTGTCCAGTCTGAAATCAATGACATTCACATAGCATGACCTAAAAACACATGCACTGGCATCCAGTTGCAGATTTGTTTTCTGACACTGCTTAGTCAATATGTCTTGTAGTTAACAAAACAGCATTTCCATGCTGTTGTGATGTGACTCTCCCACACCATTCCTTTAAAGGAAAAAGCAGAGACAGCAGCCCAGAGCTGTACAAGTTAAAGGGAGCAAAGCTTCTTGCTGTTTCCTGCTCATTTCCTTCACAGGCTTTCAAGCACCTTACAATACATAGCAAAGTCCTGACCACATTAAAGATACAGAGCCCAAATTTAATGAAGTGGATGCATTCAATAATGTAGGTCACCTGTAGTGCATAGCGATGAGAGGGCATTAGCATAACAGCCACTGTCCTTTTGACCTCCCTTGCTCACTCTTTCCATCCAGACCTCCAGAGGGGCTAGCTAGACTTAGGCTTAGGTGGAAGGTGAGGGAACTCCAACCTGTCTAGCTGTTTCTGCTTTCTGCAAGGTGACACCACAGAGTACCCACTAGATCCTGTTTCACTCATTCTGAGAGGCAAGACAGGGACACTCTAAGGCTTGTGCATGTGCACGTTCCCTATTGACATGTATAGCTGGTAAAATTCCATTGCTCCAAAGCTCTTTGTAGCCCATTCATCAACTGCATGGCTCAAAACCAGCCACATTCAATAAGGACCTAAAAGACTCTCCCATTAGAATTATATGTGACCAGTAACTGGTGCCGTGTCCATTGCACACTGTTTGTCCTTTTGTAACGTGATCTTTCCCATCCTATCCTTACCACCTGCCCATCGCATTAGCCTGGCTCTGTCTTTCTGCTCGGCCTGCACTCTTAAGCCTATTTTGTGAGCAATGGGGTCGTTTCACATGTGCTCATGATCCATATGCTTCATATCAGCCTGTCACATGTTGCTGTCAGATACAATTGGTTAAAAGGCTCCTTTAACAACTTCTTGCCCACTACTGTTCAAGAGTACATTTAAATGACCTCTCTAGTCTACATGTAGCAAAACTGAACAAGCTTCCAAAGAGTCCAATTCTGCCTAATTAATTTAGCTTGTAGATTAGATTCACTACTCAAACAGTCCATACCTTCTTATTTTTCCTGAGCTCATATTTCATTTTACTTGACCATCCTGTCTACATTCATTACATTTAAACAGCCTTGTTTGTTACTGTGCCTTTAAGACTGATAAATGTAATATCCTCTGTTCCAATTGGCTGCCCTGGGTTAAGTTTATAAATACATAATATATAATAAATGGGCAGATCTATATTGCTGTACACTGATTAGGAGGACATGTTAAAGGCATTGGATTTTGAAACTTAATGAAATCACGTTCGTTCTTGCAGCTAATATTTCTGTAGGTAGATCATATGGATAATGTGGTGTGATTACATACTACAAAAGTAAACCGAAAAATGATATGGGCCTTTTAAACATAATTTTTTGCTACTGACCTGGACAATGTCACTGTAGCTAATCAAAAGTAGGCACTCTGGAAATGAACAGATGAACTGGAAACAAATTTGTGACCATGCTATCCTCAGCTCAAAGAGCAACCTATCCACACTTTTAATGTCTTTATTTTGGCTGAAGCTTTTCTTAAAGGTTTCTCTAAAATGGAAATTTGACTTTTACAGTGTTCTGTAATGCCTGCTCAGACTTGCAAGAGTGGGGCAGAGTATGGGTAGATCTCAGGTTTTTGTTTTAAAAATGTTCTAATGTGATGAACTGAGATCACAAGGGAGGTCTGGGACTAATTAGGAAAAAAAATAAAGACACCATTAAAACAATGAAAACTTCACATATTAATTGCAGTTGGTATTTCACCGTAGTGTTGGCCATTATATAGAATGATCTATATAGTAAACATCGCTACCAGCAGTAAAGCAGTGGGACATGGTGACCTCTGTATTGAATGTACTTCAAATTATGTACATGGACACTGTGCCATTATACCATATGAAAAAAAAAAAGAAAGTCACACACTTTAGTTCCATATGATTAGTGCTATAACAAATATTTTAGGCTCAAGGTCTTCATAGAGCTAATGTGTGGACTTTATTACAGTACCTATTACAGTTAAAATTACCTTCCTTCATAATGTCTACCTAAGTTAGTCTTGTCTGTCATGATTTGGGTCATTACCAAGTACAAATTAATGTGCAATTGTATAATACATTTTCTAAATGTACAATATCAGAAGAATATAGATGGGTGACAAATTTAAAGATTGAACTGAGGTTGGCTCATTACTGAGACAAGAATGGCAGGAGCTTCAGTCACATAAACTGCTCAACTAGTTGGTGTGTCAGTAGCAAGAGTGACTAAAGCAACATCTGCAAAGAGAGGGAAAGACATCAAAAACACATCAGTAAGCATGACTGAGAACGTCAGTGCAGGAAATAATCAGACAGACCGTCCACAACTACACAGAGAGTTACTATATTAGGACTGCAGTGCATCAGGGATAAATTATGAATCTGAGTTTTCAGTGATGTTAAAATACAGGCACTGTAAGATGTAGAAATCAATGGAATGGTCAATCTTCGAGTCAACCTTCACCGTATTTTCAAGTACATATTTAGCAAACACCAAGACATGATTCGGGCCGAAATTCTTCACACATAGATTGAGAAAATCAGGTCTGGTGGGCATTTTGCTGGCATTGACAAGTGGAAGGTCTGGTCTAATGGGCATTTGGGTTTTCAAAAGTCAAATGTTCTCTTGTGATAAAACATTTCTACTCTGATAAGACTAAACTCTAGAACTCTGAGATCTAAAGCCAATTCTGCAGTTTTTTTCCTTTAATTTGCCACCCATCTGTATGTACTCAACCATTTGTTTGATCAAAATGCTGTGTGCTTTGAAGAGGGGAATAAGAGATTATATTGTAAATCCAACGTCATGTTATGTTCTGAGAAAAATGGCCTTTGTTTACTATAAGTTATTAATGAGACACTGTTTCCCCTCTTAAAGCACCCAACTTACAGACACTTAATACATTTTACTGTGTAGGCCAACACAATCAATAACACAAGAAGAATATTTTACCAAGGAAAACTTAACAATTGAAGAAAAAATGTCTTCAACTCAAAATACTACAAATGTGCAGATAAAATGCAGGATTTCTGTAAGATTTTGAGTCCAAATTTAAAACACTTGAGAATTTGGAAATTTGGAAATACACATTTTTCAAAGCAAATTAGTGGCTGATTTGCTAATTGGCAGTATATTCTGATCTTCAATTTTTTAAAAAATTGAACAATTTCTTAAGTATATCTTCTCTTGATTATTCCTCAATTTCTCATAGCAGCAAATATAAAATAATTTAAAATAAAATAAAATAAATAAATACATTAAGAGCTCAAAATCTTACATGTTTTTTTGAATTTCAGTTGCAAGAAACGGACCAGAGGGATTCCTGTATTAGGCATTATTACAAGAACTGCATTGTACAGTCCAGTGAAGGTAGAGAAGAAAACTTCCTGTTCCTCTGTGGTTGTAGAGAGTTATTAAAATGTCCCACCATCATGACAAAAACATCTACTGAATTTTGGAGGTGTTATAAAGAAGTGGAATTTTAAGGGATCCTCTTGATTTTACAAGTACTTAATTATTTCTGTTAGTGTTTTGTGTTGGACTCTCCCAAAAGTCTAATATGTCATGTGTTAAAAGCCATTCTGGCCATTTTGTCTTTTGTTATAAAAATAAAATACAAAAAAAGTAAAACATAACAAAAACAATGACTAAAGATCAAAATAAAATTGCACATTCACAATAAATACTCTGCATTTTACCTTTACAACCAATTTACCAGCAAATCAAATCATTTATCAGAAGTGCCCAACATAGGTCTGATTTTTACTATAAAATATCATATCCCATAAGACTCAGAGAACGCAAAATGAAGCTTTGACAGAATGGCCAGTATGGATACTATAATGGGTTGTGTAATGCAACCCTTTAATTCCTTTTGGACTTTGATAACCAATCATTTTTGACATGGCAGAATGGGTATGCAGGGGGGAGGGAATGGTATAATTCCTTGCATGGGTGGTGCACTTTCAGCTTTTGAGGGATACTATTGGTGCAGCAGTCTTATCATGGTAGAGGGTCTTCATCCTATTACTGGTCTTCCTTCTTTTAAATTTGTGCTGGTTTTCTTTCATATTCTGCATCTTGTCATCTTTCAGTAGCAGGGCCTGCAAATGGCTCAGTTCTGTGGCACATCCAATGCTATTTATAAAGACTCAACACTCTTCGTTCACTTGCAGTTGCTTCCGTCAAGCTCTTCCAGAGGGTTTTGAATTTGGGCTAACGGCTAACTGACTGTCCTCTTTTTTCCATCTCTGCTCTATATATCTGTCGAGGTTCCAAATATTGGAAATGATGATCAATGTTCTTCAGGTTTTAGTTTGACGATGAAAAAATATGCGCATCTTTCTTTGTCAAAAGTGAATGTGGCTGTCAACTTTACTTTTCTTTCCCAAAAAAGTTTTTTGTTTCCTGATAAGATGGTTGTATCCCCTGAGTCAACTAAAGACAAAGAGGTCAATTATTTCGGAATGAACAGTTGCAGTCTCTAGATGTTTTAACCAGTAGGGTACCAAAATTGTTTGTGCATTATAAAACTGGAAGTCTTCTAGGTCCAATATCTCACATGTGGATCTTCAAAGGTCTTCAAAAAACTTGTTCAGGTGATGTGTAGATCATCTTAAATGGATCGCTATCAATAAAGAGAGATGTTGTAGTTTTGTTTCCTATTCCTGAATTCTATTTTTCCTCTTTTCAGATCATTCAAAGTCTTTTAGTTAGTCACATGATGGATCACCTTTTGATTAATACCTAAAATTAAATTTATTGGCTGTATCTAATTATTTGCCCTTACTTATGCTAAAAACATCCTATCAAATTATTTTAGCAATCATGTAGTGTCCATTCTAAATTGCACATTTCAACTATTATTTAAATTAAAAAATTATATACTTTATATTGCAGTTTCTGTCAAATATATAAAATATATATATATATAATGATGCCACAAAAATACTAGCAATTAAGGTCATCAAGTGCATAAAACAAAGCAATGATTTAAGACTGTAATCTAAAACTATGATCAAATTTTCTGGCTGACATCAACTACTGTGCATTTAGTTATGACTACAAAGCATTTCTAGAGGAAAGTTGAGATATTATGTTTGGGTACATTTTTGTTAACCTAATAAAATTGATAGCTGTTTCCTTTTTTTCTGTGCAATAAGCTTTGTTTTTACCTAATGAAATACTAATCACGTCAAGTTCTATGAGTTTAATCATAAAATCTTTGAAGTATTCTAGATTTCCTTCTGGTTTTACTGCAAGTAAAAATGAGATGTAATAATAGTTTGTTTTACCCTCAACATTGGCAGCTACAGTGCAACATTCAGACAAAATAGTCTCTAAAGCAACCACCTCACTATCAGCAGTGAGATATTCCATTTAGATTATCATAAAGTGCCTTAAAGATTGTGCAGTCTCATTTGCAACTCAGTATGTGCTAATTCTCACACACTGTACTGCATACTGAAATAAGTTATGTAACTTTAAAACTGTTGCATATGAAATTTCTTAACTGTATGTTGTTACATTTTTTGCAATTGAGTCCTTATAAGAGGCGTGGTTAAACTAACTGTGAGACTTCAAGTATTTTTCACATATTCTACAAGAACATTTTAGTCCTCATTTTTACAAGGTTATACTTTTGTTCTGGGGCAAGATATGAAAGGAAACCATCTGAGAGATGTCAAAGCTCTTCCAGTTTCTCCTGTTGTTTGGCGTTTGAATGTGAGGAGAGGGGTGTCTTCAGATCCTCGTTCTTAGCTGCATCCATCCCTCCTGTTGCTACACGTCAGACTCCACAACACACTGCTCAGTGTACTCTTTCACCAGCTCCACTTTCAGGGTCTCCTTGAAGAAATCAACCATGGGCTTCCACAGTGGTGGATCCAAGAACACCTGACACATCACATGACCTTTTAACATATTGGTATGGCGCCTCAAGTGGCACAGAAGCTGCTGAGTAGCTAGGCCCAGATCTTTGCCAAACATATCAATGTTGAGGTAGTACCAGTCGTCACCAATGGGCACATGGTAAGGGAAGGTGCACAAGCTGGCCATGGAAGGACAGCTGATGTCATCCACCATCCAATCAATGTTCTTCTTCATCAGGATCGCCATGTTGCTGGGCAGAGGCTTGAAGGGCTGCCAGTCCTGCACAATGGTGGAATTGGGGAGGACATCTTGCATCAAACCACTGCTCAAAAAGAGCTGCAGAACCTCTGAGGGTTCCAAATGCACTGGAATGTTGGAAGGGGGCATGTCATCCCCTGTAAGGCCTACATTCAGCCCAAGATCAGCAAGATGCAGCTTTAGGTCTTCTGCACGGAAGCGAACCAGGAGGATTGCCTTGAAACAGGAGTTTAATGATGGAATGAGAGAATGTTGCCTGGTCCACATATTAATGTATCAACCAAACCTATTGCTCTATGTAAGGATGATGGGGTCAACGGTACCTACCTGCGAACTGGTACTACCGCCAAAGAATTTAAGAATTTATATTCACTATAAATTAAAGAGTTTAAATTGTTATGTAAATGCGGCATAACCCAATTTTGGGTCCTAGTTGTTATTTCTTGTTGGGAAGTGTAATCTTGAGGTTTTTACCTGTTTTGTGATGAGCCTGTACTTCTGGAAGTCCTTGGGCCCCAGTTGGTCGTCTCTTGTCAGTCTACAAACTTTAACGTCAGGATACTTGGACTTCACAAGCTGAGAGCAGAAGCGGAGCAGCACCCCCGCCACACCCTTGCCCCTCTCCTGAGGGGCCACCCGAAGACCCTCCACCAGCATAGTCTCCCCTTCATCAATAACACACACTGACTCAAGCGCAATCTGGGAAATACAGTGGAAGGGAGGAAATTTACACGGAAGTTTTTCAAGGTTCTAAAATTCCTCTGTGGCAGCTATAAACTTTTAAATGTTTTAAGTGTTCCTTGATTTGTCGCATGCTGTTACAGGATTACGTCAGTTATGGAAACAATATTCTCTGGAAAACCTTGTCTGTCCAGAAGAACAAATTCATTCATTTTAGATTTCAAATGATAAAAGAACTGCAAAAAATGATTTACCATGCAATAACACATGAAATAAATGCAGAGTTATATGTTCCTACCACTTTGCCTTGCTTGCGAGCCAGGATGACAGTGCGGTTGGTCTCCTGCAGCCAAGACTGATAGCGAGTGGGAAGGTAGTCTAGGCCCCCATAGATATCCTGGCTCATAGCCATGATGTCATCAAAGTCCTCCTCAGTGGCCACAGTAAATTGTAGTCCAGTGTGGGGATGCACCTCAGGGAGCTGCTGGCAAGGCAGGCTGTTCTCAATCTTCATAATTATTGCTGAAGGAGAAAGAAAATGGATCAACGAAAGGCATGTTCTACAAGGTATAAACCCTGTGAATAAACAATGAACGGTGTGGACTGCTTCAGCTCCTACCGAGGATCACAAAAAAGGTTCCTCTGAAGTTCCTCTCAACACATCTTCTTTCCTCCATATCAATAATGTTCATGATGAACAGGTCTTGCTAAGCTATTGGACATAGAACTAAAAGGGTCGTGTGAGGCCTAGAGTTAAATGTCAGAGTGTTTACCTCCCTTGGCAGTTTGGCAGTAGGTTGGCATGACCATTGGCAACTGGCAACCATAACCAGATTCTCCCTGCCCTTCTTTCCACATCTCCATCGTTAGTTGCCAGAACTCTTAATCCCCATTCTAATTCCCACTCAGCCTTTCAGGCCTGGCTCCCTTCAGAAAACAAACACATTTTTTCAGGCCTAGGAAGATAATGGGGTGATATATACAAGAATGGTATCGGGGAAAGGTAGAGCGGATGGGCTGGCAGATGTGTGCAGGCATGCATGCATGGGCAGAGAGGAGTGGAAGGGATTGAACTGACTGAAAGACTCTGGATCTAAATATCTGCACAGTGGGAGAAAAACGATGGATAAGTCCCAGAGAAAACACTGTCTAGTCCCCCAGGGTAGACTGGGAGAAAAACACTCTTGTATTTTTCCATCAGTACAGTGTCGAAATGTGACACTTATCGAAGCATGGTGCAGAAACAATGGGATTATGGTAGACTACTTATTTGCAAGCATGTGATGGGAGTATCGCCTATCAGCGTGTTCTCTGACAGCTTATTTGGCTGTACCCGAGAGACAAAGGGATTATAGCTCTTGTTTGTGTAACAAAAGTTTTCATTCATGCTTCATTCACTGATGGTCAGTGCAGTTTGATTTCCTGATGCACATGTGACTCACACTAAGTCCTTCATTCACCCTTCCATTTGTACTGGATTGAGCATTTTGACTGATTAGTTGTCAGATCATTCTTTTGACCCTAATCAATCTTTGTGTATCTGTCTCTTTCCCTGTTTTGGCCTAATTAATGTCCTGTCCCTTCTCCCTCTCTCTGTGACCTCAAATCTAATCTAAAACATTACAGGCTGGTTTTCATGTACTTTCAGATTAATAAAACAAAAGGTAAGAGAAATGTACATTAAAAGAATGAGTTGTTTAACCAGCACTGGTAACTGACATATTAATAATTACTTTTAGTTTGGAAAATGGATGGATGACTGTATGATAAATAATTACTAACCATGAAATATTTATATACTGTACAACTTAGCAGGGCCAGCAATGGTGCTTAAGTGACCTGTGTAACACAACACCTATCTTTCTTCATTGACATATGCATGACATATAATTAAAGTGGGGTACAAATGAAGGATTGTGAAAATGTAATTATGCATTTTTATGAGAAGCAAAGATACTAGCCTCCACTCAAGGTATAGTTATTACACAGCTGTGAATTCTCACTGTAAAGGATAATTGTGGGCGACTAGATGGCATGTAAACACTGGACAAACTTATGGATTAAGACCTTAAACTCATTAAGGCCTTTAGATGTTTTGAATGATTTTCAATAAATACATTAACATGGACACATTCTGTTCCACACAACACTAAATACAGAAAAACAGGTGATGTACGGAACTATATCTAGAAGCTCACAAAAACATAATCCTGTATAAATTAGCAAAATCTGATTTTTAAAAATTCCATGAATATCATACCCAATAAGAGCTTCAATATAATTGAATTCATAAAATATGACTCATTTAGAGGTCATTTTAATAAAAGGCTAGGGCTGAACCTTGAGGTAAGTATATACCTGCAATTTCTTTTTACCAGTATTATGACTTATTTAAATTGTGATTATTTTCAAGTTAAGGTCTATAAATGTTTGTACTTTGTAAACTGAATTTACTGTGAATTACCCATGTGAATACATGGGTGCTTGTTTGCATTGACTGGTATAACTCATCAGCTGGCAATGTTGTTAAAATTTCATTCAAATGTTATTGTGATATATAAAAACAATTCACTTTTTAGCCCTTCAGAATACTTTTACTTTACATATTAGTACCATTCATCCATTTAATACCGCTACCATTTTTACATACTCGCTACCAAACAGATACAAATGTAGAAGAACAAACAGAATTAAATGCAACTACAGTTACACAGTTGGAAAAAATGGAGAAAAGGGGAAAAAAGTAGAACAGAAGTATGAAAAACTTGTCCCTCAATCCCCCCTCCCATTCCTCAATCCCTCCTCCCATCCCTCAATCCCCCCCCCCCCACCTCCCCTCCCATCCCTCAACCCCCGCCTCCCATCCCTCCCTTGTTTATTGTTGTGTGTTTACATAACTTGAGTATTTGTCAATCGTTGTTCAAATCCAATGACGTTGGATATTGGCCCTCATTGCCGAAGCCTGTGATCCCTCTCAGAGTTCAGAGTTCAAATCCCGCTGAGTTCTAAATCTCTCTATAATTCAGATATGATTAAGATTTGTAATAGGATACAGTCTGAAACATGTTATTTAATATTACCTAAGATTAAAGCAACTGAAAAAGATTCAGTCCCTTAGGTTGAAAAACATCATCCGTGGTACAGAGTGTATGTACTGTATTTAATCTGAATCCTTCTTTATTTTTCATTTGCTCAACACAACTGCTTTCTGCTTCATTTGTGCTGAAAAATAGATCTATGTTTACAGCTTACGCCACAGCATCACAGTCTTCTTCCCATGTGTTTATATAAGCATCATTAAAGCAGATTAAGCACGCAGACCTCAAATGTAACCCTCTGACCAAAATAAAGTCCCATATCTCATGTTTCCCGATTTTAATGCCGGCAATGCCTACATATGCGAAAACTGTTTGGGGATTTAGGAACGGCCAAATAGGATAAGAATCAAGTATCCACTGGAAACATTTGTTCTTCCCAATCAACTTTTCAGAGCTCAGCTTCAGAGCTTGTTTCAGTGTTTCAATACAATCTCTCATTTCAGTGGCTTTCCTAACAGTTATACGTTCTATACTCAACCGTATGAGACATGATAGCTAACAACTTTTCACTTAAAAACCTGGAGAGTCCATCATCAATAATTGCACATTTTATTTATATTGGGACAATATGGGACATTTTGTTTGTTGCAATAAAAAAAGAATGTGTGATTTGTTCATTATCATCAACCTCAACAAAAAGAAAATGGCCTAACCTAACTGACCTAATTAAATGCATTTTGGAAATAAAAACACATTTAGAATTTAATTAACTTGAAAAACTGGTACAGTGGCATATTGTGCTGCATCAGTATTCCTTAAAGTTACACTTTTTAATCATTAAGGAACTATAGGAGTCATTGTTGCAGTTTTGCAAGTGAAATTTTTGCCCATTCTTGCTTGATACAATACATCAGCTGCTTAACATTCTGTGGCTGCTCTTGGTTGAGTCTCCTCCTCATGAAGCCCCATACATTTCCAATAGGAGATGGATCTGGACTGCTGGAAGGGCTGACAAGCACACACACTCTGTCTACAAAGTCGTTCTGTTTTAAAGCTTGCAGAATGAGGCCTGGAATTTCTGGGAAAAGACATCACCTTTATCACCGTTATCAGTATATGTCTTTGCATATGCAAGTCATGATGTACCTTCATACTATGACAGATGTCGAATTTAGCACCTTTCACTGAATCGTCCATTTTGTCTTTGGTACAGAGAACTCAATGTCCATTTTTCTTAAAAATAAGCTGAAACTTCACTTATCTGACCACATAGCATGTTTTCATTGTCTTGCAGTCCATTTAAAAGGACCTAAGGCCCAGTGAACTCAGCAGTGTTTCTGCATGGAACTGATACATGGCTTTCTGTCTGTGTAACAGAGCTTTAGATTGTTTTTCCTGATGCAGAGGCAGACTGTGTTAAGTGACAACGGTTTTCTAAAGTAGCCCTTGTGGTTATATTTATCACTTACGCCCAATCATTATATCTTTACCTTTTATGAATTCACATGCTTAATATTCCAAAACAGTGTAACAATTATTTTATAATATTTTTTTCTTGTTTTGTCTGTGTTGCAGTAATCAAACTCAAAATGTGTTTATGTTCTCAAAATACAGTCAAGTTGGTCAGCCAGAACACTCTAAGCCTCTCACTCTATTTCTTTATCAGTTACGTAAACGTGTGTGTGTGTATTTGTGTGTGTGTGTGTGTGTGTGTGTGTGTATAGATATAGATATTAGTTATTCAATGGCATCATGAGCCTGCATGTTGTGTGTTGTGTCAGTAAGAAACTGGACCCTAGTCATGATGCGTGTGATGTAGATATCTGCTAAATGAATCTTGGCTTTGACATACAGATCTAAGAAACAAACCATTAACTGGAATAGAACATTTCCATTGCGTGTGATTTCCCACTTACACAGGCCTCTCATTAAATAAGTTGCAGCATCATTAACTGGAAAAAAACAAAGGTGTGTCTTCTACATCTTCTACAGTTCCACAGACATCGTTTTTCCATTTTTATTTGAAAGACAGTTTTTTATTAATAGAGTCATGTTGAATGTACAACAATACTCACTGCTGATTAGTACACAGATTATGACCTGATCATCGAAATGACTTTGCAGCATTTTCAGCTGCACCAAAACTAAGTGAGACTCATAAAAATTGGCCAAGCACGACCCTGGTGCCTGCCCTTCATCACTGCAGCACTCTGCCTCCCCCCAAGCCCATTAATCTTGAAGTGTCCCCTCAGTGATGCGTAATGCAGGAACGTAATAGCAAAGTATGTTGCTGTACTGTGAAAATGAGAACAGGCTTTTCTGGGGACAGACTTTCTAATCTCGTTCTTCTGCACAGATGATGATAAAAATGCAAAAATGAATATTAGATAGATAGATAGATAGATAGATAGATAGATAGATAGATAGATAGATAGATAGATAGATAGATAGATAGAT
>JBBIGC010000013.1:11950526-11977901 GCA_037576955.1 Lepidarchus adonis | reverse complement strand
GGCAGGAGATGTGTATTACTAGTTTTCTTACAACTACTATTTACATTACCACACCAATGCAACTTACTGATTGAATGCAAGATGATGTTCGACATTTGCAGATGTAGTTAAACTTGTAGAATATATTAAAGTAGTACACTCTTTGAGGCCTTGGGGTAACATAGAATACTAATTGTACAGTATACGCCAGATCACTCCTTGAGGAAATGCCTTGTCATTGAATGTGTATCTTGAATCTAAACAAACTCCCAGTGCCAATTGGTGTTATTACTCTGGAGGTGAACCAGAGCATAAAACAGCTGAACTCATGCCCTGTTTTCAAGGGGTTGAAATAGTCTGGCTGTAATGACTCAAACTCATAAACTGTGAACTGCCCCAAACCACCCCCACCACCAAAAAAGGTCTCTGATGAAAGGGTGGAGCTTGAACATGCTGTTGTCTGCTATGGAGTAATTTGTTTAATGGATGACTTGGACTTGATGTTTACATCTGAAAGCTGTCTTTACATTATCTCTACAAGAACCTAGTTGTCCTATTGTTTCATTTTTCATTTTAGACCATAATAAAAGATCTAGAAAATTTTATTAATTGTATTTTAAACTACTGTTGTTTCAGCAATTGTTTTTTTTTAATAAGAAGTGTGTTGTACGTCACATACAATGAAACGTTCTGTTTCCTTTTCCCCAGACAACATTGATGATGCTGAGCGACAATGGAAGGCAGAGTTTCACCGCTGGAGCTCCTACATGATGCACTGGAAGAGCCAGTTTGACCACTACAGCAAGCAGGAACGTTGTACAGACCTCTAAGCAGATCTGCAGAAAATGCATGAGAGAATGAATGTGAGAAGAAAAAATTGACAAGAGTGATGACCATATTACTCCATAATCTCTTGAGCCCGTTAGGAGAAGGTCAACGGTTCTCTGGGTTCCACTAAATTATATCCATTATTGATTAGGGTCTAAGATTAGATTTGTGAATATTACACCTGTATGCACTGTAGATCTCATTCTTAGGCTACATGCGTATAGCACTTCATCATGTTAGACTGTGAGCAGTTATTTGTTGAAGAAGAAATGCAATAAGAGATTATAGTGGTAAGAGATTATAGAGCGTTATGGTCATCAGAAAGGAAGTAGGTGAGAAAATGAATGAATGAAGGTGCGAAATTACCTCTGATAACTATGTGAGTATGTGTGTGTATATCAGTACAACTGATGCTTGGAAACCCTCATTCACTCTGGTCCTCAGGATCCCACATTTCCCTTTTTTACTTAAGGATTTCCTTTGACCTGTTATAGTCTGCTTAATTTACGATGGCTGCTTGACCATTTGTGTATTGATCAGTATATTTATCTTCTGTCCATCGTCTCCACCGTCTTTTAATCTTGCCATATGCTTCGGTGGTCTGTTGTTACGTGCTGTTGTCTGCAGTCTCTCTGTGGGTCCAACTCCAATTCTTTAATATATCACATAGTAATCATGAGCCATTTCAGTCCGTAGTCTGTGTTGGGTATATAATGCACCACTGAATGTTTGTTGTGTGGGAATGCAAGTGTGTGTGTGTCTGTGTCAAGTGATTTCAGTGTATTTTCCTGATATGTAAACATTTTCATCTTGATCTCTGTACACATTGCATGAATATTGGTGCTCACAGCATGATCCTCCACTATTTATGCGTTTGTGAGTGTGCTAGGGTAAAAAGTGATCGATAGTGAGCGTGTGTTTGCAGAAGCATACATACACCCGATCTGGGACCCTAAAGGGTTAGTGTTCACCTACATGTATTGTCTATATGTAGCACATCACTCGTGAATGTCACCTCCACTTTCATTATTTTATTTAGCCTGGGCATTGCGGGCGTGTGCGCACGTCCTAAAGAGAAAGCTGTGTGATGTCTGTGTGCCAAAGAGTCGATACCGCCCCCCGTCCCCCTCTTCTCCAGCTGCCTACCCCCCCTCCACTTCCACCCCCCCCTCAGTGGGAAAGAATTCATTACGGTAATGGAAGGAACGTAATTTAGTTAGTGCTCGTTTGAAATGACAGCCTGCTGTGTCAGCCATCTTAACTCCAGCCCCACCATCAGTCACTTGACGCAGTGGGTGGATGATGCAGGAAAACAGTGTGTGTTCACAGAAAGCAAGACAAACTCACAAGAAGCACTAATACACTCTGACAAATAAAGGTGCAAAAAGTGTTCTTTGGAACGGTGCCACAGAGGAATCAACTTTGGTTCCTTACAGAACCTTTCAGTGGATTGGAGAACTGAAATGAACCTTTTTTAGATCTCAAATAGCATTTGCACAATCTGGAGGTTCTAAGATTAGAACTTTTATATTATGGGACGGCCCATTAAACCTTATTCACATAAAGCTGCTTCTTTTTAGCTACAGGATTACTTATTGTTCTCTAAAGAGCCTAGCAACCGAGTAAAGAACCACAGTTCTTTCGCAGCACCACTCCAAAGAACATCTTATTTGTAATAGTGTACAGGAGTTTGGTCTGTATTTATTTATTTATTTATTGATCTATTACAGCATGTCTTTTGTTTAAGTACTTTTGTTGCATGCGTAAATGAAACCTAGAGCTTTATGTACATTATTTTTTGTTTGCTCATATTAGTATAAATGTTTCTTTGTGTACTGTATTTATTACATTTTGGGACTGCCTTTGGGTCAGATATTATTTTGTGATTATTTGAATGTACCACTCTTTTTCTGTCTGCCTTGTTCTATCAACTTTCTTTTCTGTCTGCGTCGTCATTCTCCGTTTCTGAACATGATTAGGATGAAGTATTACCAAGTGTGCTTGTATGTGTTTATCTCTGTACATCACACCACTGAGTTTCCTGCACATTAGTCCTGTGTTGATTAGTTATACACTTTGGTTAACACTGTGGAAGGGACATGTGGAAGGTCAGTGCTGTGATTGGACAGCGAGTCCTCCAGGAGCATTATGGTTGGCTGTCGTCAGACATGTAACCGCCCAATATGCTTGGAGTGGTGTACTTTAGCTTTAAATGATGTAATTACAAATGAAGAAAGTACATAATAAAAGTATCGTCTTAAATTATTTAGGTATAAATATTTGAGTAGAAGAGATACGTGAAATAACTGCATGTGTCTACGTGTGGCTGTGTGTGCGATTCTCTGTGGGTTTGAGTGACAGCTGCTCTTGTACCTCTTGTTCAATGAGAGGTCGTCCTTATCTCCTCCGTCCAGTAAAGAACTAGCGTGCATGCCCTAAAGCTCCTCCCCCTCTGTATTCTGTACTCAGAAATTTGACTGTTATCCATTGTAACAATATGCCAGTGCTGATGTGTCTTATAATTACACATTTATATTCAATGAACACAGTATTAATAGCCCTGAGATTAATGTTAGCAATAAAGGGAAATACTTGCAATGAAAAATATTTGATAACTGTAAGCATCTATTTTTATTTAATGATAATAGCTTGACTGAAAAACAATTGTCAATATTACTTGGAAGATAATGAAAGTTGCATTGACATTGTCAGTGTCACTCTATTGCTCTATTGTTTTATAGCAAAGGAGGAATAGAGGGTATGATATTAGTTTTACTGGTATCATTTATTGATTCAGTGACAGGTACTTTGGAATGGCTTATTTATGCAAATGTTTCTGTCAGAAACTTTAATAAGCAGTGGGAACATTTTGCCCAGCAATGTGTAATATTGATAAGGTAGGGAATATTATCCTCCAATCAACATTAATGATTCTACCCCATGAAGAATTTGCAGGTATTTTAACAGGTTTGACATCTATTTGTGCCATCAGTTTTGTTTTTTGGTCCAGATATTGCCCACTGTGCCAAACTTCTGTGGTGACAGCACTGTGCCACTCCTCTGCATGGTATGTTTCTGCCCTCTCAGGGCACTGTATCTGAAGTCCTCCAACAAAACCTCATTAAACAGACTGACTAACATGGGTTCATGTGCCTTTGTGTTTTCTGTGCCTGGAGATTCAAAGGTAAGCCATTTACTATGACGACACACTTGGGAACATTTTTAGTTTCCTGTTAAAGTGACAACACAAGATAATGCAGTTCCAATTTTTACACTTCTGAAATAGATTACTGTCTACTTTGTAATTCACAATAGCAGAAAGAAAAGCAGTCAGACGCCCAGATCATTACATCTACCATGCTTTGCTTCTGCAGATGAGGAAAATGCCAATGATCCTGCAGTAAATGTACAATTCAATATTATTAGGGCGACATTTCTATCACCAGTTTAATCCACAAAGCACTGGTCCAAGCTTATTTCCCTTTCAAAGAATAAATCCATTTATTATAACCACACCAACATGTCTATGGAGAAAACACTTCAAAAATCACTCAGCTTTTGATTTTACACCATATGTTTTACATGACAAAGGGATTCCACAGTTATGAATAATTTAGCATTTTAAGAATATGCTATGAATCCAATTTAAACTTTTCTTTAAATTGTAAGTTTGAGAACTATGAAAATATTTGTGAATGAGAACTATTGTTCAAAAACAATTCATTCAAAATGGATGTAAATTTTATCTATGAATCATATAGTCTCTAGAGTAAATGTTAGGTTTTAGCAGTGTTTACATCATACACTAAATTTGTATTACAAATATATGAAAATAGTTTTCCAGGCCCTAAAAAATAAAGGCTTGATCTAGATCCACTGTACATCGGGGACAACTGGACAATCTAGTTCTCATTTGTATGAAGGTCTGTAAAGCTAGCCGGTGTGTGTCCATGCTAGAGTGCACTGAGAAAGGACAGTGGCTACTGACAATAATGGGTCCTAAAGAGGCCAATAGCATATCAGTGATGCATGAGCCGTTTCACTGAAGAATGCAATAACTTCATCTGACTGTTTAAATATTTAAAAAGAAAAAGAAAAAATTACTTTGTTAAGACTGCTTTCACTATGCTGTATACTGCACCATTTCCAGTTTAGTATGTTCCATTAGTTGTACTTCATTTAACAACAGTGAAGGCTGATATTAGATTTTTATTAGCTATTAATTTAACTAATTTAGCACATTTTTTATTTCATTTTAAGAATACTAGTATACACTAAAGTAAATATACTAAAATAAATTGCTCATAAAATAATATTTAAACACTGACAGACCTTCCAGGAGATGGTGCCAAAGTTCTAAGCCAACATTTCTCCTTCATTTCTCAAAATATCTGAATGCCAAATCCAGGTACATTCAAGACATTCAAGACATCATTAACGACTGAGCTTGTGGATTTATTTTCTGCATAATTACATACTTCAAGAAAGCTTCAGGCGTCTCACAATGATACATTTTCACCTCTGATGAATAAATATTTTGGAAATTATATAAAAATATTTTTATTTATAATTAAAGGTACTTCTGGCAATGAAATAGAGTCAAGTCAAAGTCAAAGTGAACTTCCACACTATATTCACAGTATACAGGGAGACGAAAATGGATCCGCAGTTTACAACATGTGGTGCAATTAAGAAAGTAGAACATTTAAATTACTAAAAATACACTAAAACACAGGATGATACAATAAAAACACAAGAAAGAAATTTTGTAAATTTGTAGTAAGGAATAGAACCTGAGTTAGTGAGTAATAGCAGCATTGAGTCTGGTCTGACTGAATGGTACAGTTATAAACGGAGTGTTTAGTAGCAGCTTGATCTTAATGACAGTCAATGTGCAAAGTGCAAGAAGTTTTTCACTTCACTGTTTACAAATAAAACACATAAACAATTATTTTAAACATTGCACATCTGTTTCTGCATTAAACCACTAGATTTACCATTACTTTTATAAATTATAATGTGCACAATTTCAGAAAGATTGTTTATTTGTTTAAAAAACTTAATCTGTGCAGTTAGTGTATTTTTCCAGTGAGAACAGTTCATTTTAAGTAGTAATTTTCATAATTAAAAGAATGTAAGTACATCTTTTAATTTGTTAAACCTTCAAGTCTGTAAAATTTGAATCTGTTGTACCAGATTAGGTGTTCATGATAAGAACATCCTGCATGTTTAACCTGTATTATTTAAGCCTGAAAGCTTTGATACTCTCTCATTCTTTCACTAGACATAAGTATAGTCTCCTCAGGCCAAGAACAAAGGTGTCTCTATGACATTTAGAAAAGAAAACCTTCGTGGATGCCTATAAGATTGGCAAGGGATTTAAAAAGATCACATTCCACTATAAGGAAAATAATGTACAGTTTTGTTTTAAAAGAATAATATATATTAGTCCAAGACTCGCTGAGTGTGCATATATCTACAGTCAGTAGTTTTGTTGGTTTGGGTTGCTTTCTGCGTCTGGGACTGGGCAGCTTGTAGTCATTTATAAAACTATGAATTCTGATGAAACTGAACCGGACTTTCCAACAAGATAATGACCCTAAGCACACAAGCAAATGGTTTGGTAATGGAATGGCTTGGGCAAAAATAAAAACAGATTTGAAACCAATAGAAATGTTGTATGGAATATGAGAATAGCAGTACATGCAACAAAACCCTCAAACACCTTGCACAGCAATCCCGTATCTTACAAATTTGAAATGGAAGAGTTATCACAAATCTCAACAAGTCGATGTTAAAGACAGATAGAAATGCAAAATTCCTACAAGAAATTATTTCTGCTAAAGGATGTTATACTAGATTCTGATATTAAAGGTGTGTTTACTTTCTCCACAAATTAATATTAAGTATGTTGATATTTGTTAAATAAATCATTGGAAAAGGTTTGTGATTCTGGAACATCTACGTAGATTATATGTATATTATATTATATGTATATGTAGACACTGTATCAACTGTCTGATTGTGCTAACTAGGGTCACAGTGGGTGCTGGATCAGCACTCATGGGGGAGGTAGGAAAACATCCTGGACAAGTTGTCATACACAGTCATGCACGGTCACACCTAGGGGCAAATCCAGTCTGTCTGACCTCCATGACCTGGGACTGTGGGAAGAAACAGGAGCACCCAGCAGAAAGGACACTGCCTGTGCCACATCTTCAACCTAAATAAATGCAAATAAACAAAAAACAAACAAACAAAAAAGTTACATATTTTAGATTTTTAAACTGTTATTAATATGACGTTAGAAAAGTTAATTCCCTGATTTATCTGTGCACCCAAAGCTTTTTAAGACTTTTGTAAAAACACTCTGATATATTAATTTAATATGAATACAACACACACACACACACACACACACACACACACACACACACACACACACACAAACTGACATAATTCTAATGTTTTAATTTAAGGCCATGATTTTAACACTAATTTAAGTTACTCTTTCAGTGTACTGTAGTGCACTTTGTTGTCCTCCAGAGGTCACCTAGAGCCCATAGAAATTAAGCCTCCTGTAGAAACTCTTTGCTCACTTTAATCTAGTGTGTACATTACAAAATATGCAGTTATATCCACTAAACCTACACTGATCTAAAAACTTAACCTTAAAATAATAGCTTATACCACTGTTGATCGTGGCTTAAATACAAATTGTATTGACTAAGCATGATTGCTTTCCATGAATAAGCAATATTTTAGCAAAATGTTTTATGGAAAATAATACATCTATATATCCATGGTAAATTAGTGCTGTATCTGTTCCCAGGTAGCTGTTTGTCTGTTTTTTATACATTTTCTCATGTCATACAGGTACAAATAACTGCATTGGATGGCATTGAGTGATTTCGATTGCTTCAAAAGTAAATCCCTAAAAATTAAACAAATAATGAGTTTATCTTCCAGTGATGTGCTTTCAGCTTGGTTTGCATTTAATCCTGTGAGAAATAGGAGTAAAACTGCTAGGTCTGGTCCATAAATAATTTTAATCATACAGCAGCAATGTATTTCGCAAAAAACAGGTTCGTAGTTTAAAATGTATTTATATATCATCCGATAATATTATGACGTTGAATTGTATTAATATGGCCCAGCACTGGAGGCAATTTTGGAAATTTATGAACAAACAACAATCGCAGAGAAATCGTATGCGCTGCGCATTTAAACGCAGCTATGAGTTTCTCGATGAAGTCATCAGATGTAACCAATCAGAGTCTGCAGCAGATTCTGGGCCAATGAAAGAGAGCGGACCAGAGTGAAACATTTATGGCGCACTAATGCCACTCATTCACTTCAACACAATATTTTCCTTAAATATGAGAGAATAACGACCAGAAGCTGGTTTCAGATTGGTCTGTAGTGCTATAGTCAGCTGCCCGGACAGCATTTCTTTTCTGTATATTTTAACGTTAAACCGTGAACAAAACGGCCGGAACAATGACCTCGGCATCAACAAAGGTATAGTGTGTGTTAGCCAGTCTGCGCAGAACTGACGCCTAACATTGGCCAAGTGACGCACAAAACGTGGTTTATTTTGAACAAGAGTATACAATCTTAAAGTGATAATTACTTGGTAACTGCTAACTGCTCTTGTTTATCTTTTAGCTTGGCTTAAGCTAGCAGGCTAATGTTTAAGCTGGTTTGTTTTTATTTGTAAATAACCCAGTGTGGAAGCTTGTGTCAGGAATTCACAGTTGAGTTTCTGTGTCTAGGTAGGCGAGATCTTCTCTGCAGCAGGAGCTGCTTTTACTAAATTAGGGGAACTCACCATGCAGTTGCATCCAGTGGCTGACTCTAGTCCAGCAGGGTAAGTTGTACTCCAGGTGAAGGTACAACCATTTCCCCAAATATGATTTTGTTCTGTGGAGCAGATGCACTTGAGCTGTCCTATGTTTGGTCCATTATAGTTAGTTTTCACATAACTATATATATATATAAATGACCAAGTAACTATACTTTGTGGTATGTTAATCACATTTAACAAAATATAACCTAATATTCCTCTTTGGAAATTAATATTTGGCTTCAGAATGCTCTCTTTGAGTAAACCTGGTGTTTTGTGTAATTGTTACAGTGTAGTTGTCTGGAATGTTTGACTGCTCTTACATGCAAAATGTTTGCAATCAAGCTCAAAATGTTTTGAGGGGTTTTTTTGCATGCACCGCCCTTTTCAAATTCCATTCACCATTCCAGTAGGGTTTAAAAATCTCTCATTTTGAGTTATTTCTTATTTCTTGTTGAAATGTTTACCTTTTGGGCAGGTCTCTCATTATCCCCAAGTACTCTTTCATGTAATGCAGAATATATTGTCAAATCAATGGCTGTAAGCTGGCCAGTACCTGAGGCAACAAAGCAACCTTCCACCACCATGCTTCACAGTTTGTATGGGGTTCTTTTCCCAAAAAGCTGGACTGTTTCCAAACTGTATCTTTGATTCTGTCCACAGCATATTAGTCAGAAAGGTCTGTTTTGCCTTTATATTCTTTGGACAACTGTTTTTTGGGGGTTTTTTTTGTTGTTGTTTTTTTTTTCTGACACACCTCCTGTAGGTCAGATTTGTCTCATTTCTTTCTGATTGTAGATGTATGCACTTTCATACTAACAGTTGCAATAATTACCAGCAGTCCTATGAATATCTGACATTTTTCGAGACTTGAAATCAGACAGTCTGCTGTGTCACTGGACAAACTGAAGGCATTTGACATCTACACCTCTTCTAGATTTTTATATAATTTAATTATTTGAAACATCTTGATTGATTTTTTTCTATGGAACTGGTCTGGTTTTCTTTTTATGAATGAAAATGACAAAATGTAAGTTGTCGTGTTGTGCTATAATGGCCTTTATCTATAGGCATGGTATCAAAGATGGTCTGTGTACGTATGGGGCCTTGCCAGAAAACATTAGACTGACCATTCGGTGACAATCCAGTCAGAAGAGTCCTCTTTTTCCTCCCAATTTTAAAACACACTTAAGAATATCCAAAATTGAACAGACCTATATAAATATTAACCATTTTAAACAGTATTGCATTGACGAGTTTTCATTAAAAGTAATCTTGTAATCAGCAATGTATAATGTATCCATTCTACAACTTAGATGAGGTTTAAGTATTCAAAACTTACAATAGTAAAATGTAAACACAAGTACAAACAAAATATTTTGAATTCACAATTTCAAAGTTGCAATAGGTGACCATACAAGCAGACGTATAAAGTCTCACGGAAAAGTGATCAACTTTGACTAGGCAGCACAGCCATCTAGTGGGCAATAATTCTGTTGATTTGCGAATGTAACATGGTCTTGATATGTGCATTTAAAGCTGATAGATGTATTCATAATTACTTTAACATTTGCTATTCAGTCTGCTACTGTGGCAACGTGAACAGTGTTGTTTAATGTAATAGAATGTCATTGGGATTCATATTTATAAGATCAAGAAACTGGAAAAAAACTAATCTGAACTGAAACCAATAGATACCAAAACATTCTCCATATTTGAATTTAACTGACTGTGATGTGTTTTATATTGTGTTTTATAGCCTTTTAAACATTTTTCATTGCTTGTTTTCTCTTGAATTTCTCAAAGTCTCATGGAAATTGAAACTGCCAATTTTGTCTGATTAGAAGTTGATATTTTAATTATAAGCTGTGATAAAAGTTTTGATATTTCTTCTTTGCCATCTCTGTTGTTAACATTTAAATTCTTATTGAGCAGCTTAAAACAGGTTGAGGGGTTGTTGTTTTACGTCAGTGAAGTTTAGCGACACCATGGGACCTGTGCCTTAGCTGCTGTGTCTCATTGCAGAGCTAAATGGACGGACACTGAGATTGAGATGCTCCGGTCAGCCGTTAGGCGCTTTGGTGACGACTTGAACACACTCAGCTCGGTCATCAGGAAGCACACAGTGTAAGGAATCAGGTCTCCCTCCTGTGGCTCATTTCCTTTGTTAGGTTTGAGTGTTCTTGGCTCAATAACAGTGGTGAAGATTTCAGCTTTTATCTCAGGTGAAATGAATTCTCTAGTTTTGCATACATTATATATGAGGCTTATTCTTGAAATTCTTTTTTTTTTTTATGAAAATGTGCCGTTTGTTGATTTTGTGATATTCTTTGTGGAAATTCAAGAGAAACAACAATGGTTGTGTGGTAGATGATTAGAACTTTAAATGGTCTTTAAAATGAACTCAGTGTCTGATTCTTTTGCCTTGTATCTTATTACGAATGTCACTGATTCTCCTGTAATTAGGGCACAGATTAAGACCCCAGTCAAGAGAAAGCTTTATGAAGACAGTGGCGTTCCTTTGTCTTCTGACTCACCAAAGAAGGGCACCAAGAAGATGCAAGTTGCAGTTGCTCCCCCTCCAGCTGTGCCAGCTTCTCAAGTTGTAGTGACAACAGGATTACCGAGAGCATCCCCAGGTCCAGCGAGCATCAAAAAGCCAAAAACAGCAGGTGAGCTTTCCCAAACAAAAGTGATTCTGAATTAAATTTCTGATTTGGAATGTGGAAAAATTAATCCATTGAATAATATGAATGGAATTGTATGGTTACTCTTCACAGACGTTACACTCAGTGCTTTGAACGACTCCGATGTGAACAGCGATCTTGTAGATATAGAGGGACTTGGTGACAGTTCTGCAACAAAAAAGCTAAATTTCGATCAAGGTATGAGAGCATTTTTGTATTCAATCAAAATTGTAGAAAGCTAGTCAGCGCCATAATTATTTGGAAAAATTAAGCTTTTTGAAAAACTCAGTTTAACATAAGTACAGTAAACAATTGGATGGCGCATTTTGAGTATGGTGGAGCGTCTATAATATTAATGGGCCACATTTCCTCCATTCTGTAGGAGCCCTGTTAGGATAAAGGGGTGACCATGAAAAGTTAAATAAAAATGCAGCTGCCCTACCAAAAACTGGTCAACTGTTTATAGTGGTTTAATGACCACTTCAGCTAGACTTTCAATATGGTCATCTCTGCCCCCTAGCTCATACTTCACTGAAATGCTGTAGTATCTGTAATAATTTATCATTTGGTGGGCTCTTCCTTTTTACACTCCAGTCTAATCTAGCATCTGTAGAACTCCTTCTAGTTATATTGACAATTTGCCCAGTTTTCCTTTCTCCCCCACATATCATTGTTGCCAGTAATTGCAAAACATATTGTCCATGTTAAATATATTTTTAGATTGGGGCTCCTGTTTTCTTAAATTAAAATGTACCCTACCCCCCCCTATATTTAAAAAATTAAATCACAAATTCATGAGCTTTTACCAATCTTTACAAAGGGTTATAAAGTAATTACAAGCTGATTATCCAAACATTTGAATCAACTTTTTGTTTTGGAAATGTACAGTACACAAAAGATTAAGTCTTATTTACATGTAGGACTAATATTTTGCTGCACAATTTTGTTCTACAGAGAGCCTGAATCTTGACTCCAGTCTCATCATGAACTCCAGTGACCTCCCTCTCCTGTCCCGCTGAACCTCCTTCTCACTGAATAACCGAGATGGGGAAGCAATTCACTTTCCTTTAGACTGGACTATCCTCACAATGTAAACAGTATTTTGGGCCTTCAACCTTTTATAATTAGAGGCGAAATTACAACTGGTTTAAATTCAAGGTCAGATTTTTAAGCTAGAAGGTGTACTCGACAATTTTTTTGTCTCATCAAAATTTTACATTTGTTGGAGTTTAAATGTCCTGAAACAGAATAGTAATTGTATATGTAGTTTCGTTAATGAGGCTTCAGAAAACGCTTATGTGCATTATGGATTTTTTTAAATCCACAATTAACGCACTTGTGAGAAATGAGGAATTTTTGGGACGCTCATTTATGAAAATGCTGTATTTTGTACTCACCCTTGTAAAATAGGACTCGTTTTAACCTAAATGTTTAACCATGATTTATGATCTGTAAGATACTTAGACGCTTATTTCCTGCCATTTAGTTTTTTATTTAAAAATGTGTAATGTGTCCATTTTTATGTACTATACTTGTATTTTCCCAACTTGTTTTGAATGATGCCTGTAATCAAGTCCAAATCCAATGGAGAGATATGCCACTGTAAAGTTTTGCATTTTACTCCTTTCACCACATGAATCTCCAGCAAGGCCTCCATGAGTTGAATTGAGTGTAAGAAGAGGGGAAACACGATGTCTGCAGAGCTGTGGCCCTCAAAGTTCTGAGTATAACAACACTGCTATAAAGCAATTCTGCATTTTCCATGATTGTTATCTAGTTTGAATCGGGTGTATAGTGCAGGTGAACCTGAGTCAGCCAAGAACTACATGTATATAATATTAAATATGTAACTGAATATAACTGTTGCCCTATTCATTCTTGATTAATGGAATGCTATGCTAGAAAAACTTTTCAGCCAGTAAAGCAGTTCCTAGTGAACCTCAGACTTAAATTAGTCCTATTTTTATGGCTTGTATTGCAATATTTTCCATAGTCTATTTCACTCCCTAAGAATCTTTACCAATCACACGATTCCCTTTATACCCAGAAAAACATTTCTTAGTAGTAAACATTTTATTCCTAGCTTTAAAAGAATACATTTCCTACTCTGAAAATTTGAGCAGTCGAGTGTGATTTTCCATGGAGACATTTTATGAACACGGGCCCAGAACCACTTTTGCAACATTTGGCAAATAATAGGCAGTTAAAACTGCAGCTTCAGGCAGGTCATTAGTATCACATATACATGGATGCATAATTTATTCCATCCCAGTGAGCTTTGTTTATTCTAGTTGAGAGCACCACTGATAACCTAATAAAATGAATCTGCAAGTACTGGGTTAAATGTAGCAGAATAGTAAATGCTGAAAGGAAGACATCAAGTGGTGACCTGTAACAAGTGTGACCCACTGAGGTGATTTTGAACTCAAAAACATGTTTACTTCTTGTGAAATACAGTTTTAAATGTCGGCTATGTGTAGATGTTTTGTTCCTGCGCAACACTCAAAATTAGTATATAATCTGTGAATATAAAACCATTTCCAGAGAGGTTGATTCATGATTATCGGAGTAACTGAAGAAAAACACATCACTCCAGTTACATTTAAATATATTTTATTTATGTGAATAAAGCTAATTAAAAAAAAACTTACATAATTCACTTTTTTAAATCTACAAAAGCAATGATTACACTGATTTCTGTACAGAACTGGGACTAGCAAGTGCAAAACACATCCAATATCCGCATTCAAGGATATGAATGTGTCAAGTTGATCTGCATTCAAGAGAGATGAAGAGTGTGTCTGTCTGACGGGAGCAGCACAAACCATACTGGCAACCCAGGGAGAGGGCAGCCGCCAATATTGATGTGCTGCTAGTGTCAGGCACACTGAGACAAAGCTGCAGTAATAAGTGTTGTCTGGAGAGGGAACAGAGAAAATATTATTAAAGATATTTTCCTTGTACAGCTCTACTAGATATAGAAGGCTATACACACTGAAATAAGGCTAGTCAGACACAACATCTTGAACACTGGTGAAAAAGGAACCATTTTTTATAGAACAAAAAGTACAAATGTGGCTATTTTAGTTACACACATTTATTATTTAGGCGACATCCAGTCATTGGTCCCAAAAAACCCCCAAAAAAACTAGACAACACACCAGCGAAATTCAATTAGGTTTTATCTCATATCTTCCAAGCATTTTTATTAATTTTATTAACAATACCCATTGCTGCATCTGCTCAGGTTGAAGTACAAGTACTGTACCTTATTGTAGAATCACCAAGGCACCCAGTAACAGCACAGAATGATTTGGAAATCTCATAGGAACCTTCAAATCATGATGTGCTGCTAGAGGGTACTCTGGCTAAATATGACCCTAAAGTGAAGCTTGAGAGATGCTGGCTTTCCTTAAGAGAAAGGAGTACTCTGTAGCAAAGAGCAGGCTATATTGAATAGTGCTGCTCTTTATTATTTTTTTTTTTTTTTTAAAAACCACTGCAAATCTCTATACACCAATGTGTGTGTGCGTGTATATTATGGATGCAGGTCTGGGGGATAACAAAACTGATAGCTAGAAAAATAATTAGACAAATAAATAAAACTATTAACACAAATCAGCTTATTCCAGTTATGTTAGTATATTGTGAGGTGGTCATCTTGTCAGGCCTTTTAAACTTATGTGGCAGTCTGAATGGATGTTCTAAAAAAACAAAATGGATTCAGAAGGATGAACATAAAAACAGTAATGATATGAATATAATGCCTGGATCAATGACAAGCATATACTAAAGAGGCTAAGTGAAAATATAATATATTTTTAAAAATTTATATATATATAATTAAAAGTAATTGACCACATAATGCTAGTTTTATATGCATGTATGCACCACGTTCCACTGACATCAAGTTTACCTTATAAAATGTCACCTAAACCTGTTACACTTCTATTACAAATAAAGACAGAAAAAGCGAAAACCAGCTTTTCCTCAAGTGAGTGGATACACTAAGCGTCATCAGGAAAGGTGGGAAGGGGGATAAAAAATTAATAAAATAAAATTTCAAAACAGGGTAAATATCTAAGGTACAAACATTATTTTTGGGGGGGGTCCAATCCATCTATTTAAAGATATAATAAAGTGCTATAATTAAAAAAAATAATGTGTTAAAATCAGCAAAAATAAGAGCACTTAGCATTTTTGAATGTTGTACAAATGGTGGAAACTGATGGAACTTTTCATAGGATTTATATGATTTTTTTAAAGAATAGTGAACACAATAAAAACAGCAACATGAGAGAAAATCACAAAGGTATGACCTTGACAATGACGTTCAAGAGATTAACCTACTGAGTATTTATTTGTTTAATAAAGTGATAGAGACAAAACAATCAAATTAAAATGTACTTTGTGTCACTATTTAGAACTACAAATATTGTTGGGGGAAAAAAAACATGCAGTCCTACCACAAGACACTTATACACCACCAATAGCAAATTTAAATTTAAATTCACTTTTTAAAAATTTATTCTTAATTCACAGATGATAGTAAGATCAATTTGGACTAAAATTACACTTACTATGACAATTTCTACAGCAAGTGTACCTAAACAAAACTTTTAAACTGAAGGAGAGTAAAATGATATTCACAATATTTGAAATTGCAACAAAGTTTTGGTATAGTTGAATAAAAATATAAATAAACAAACATTTAAATAAAAACACAATTACAAGGTTGCAAGGCCTACAAAACAGTCAAAAATGTTTTGAAGAAGGCACTTCTGCCAATTGTTCATAGAGAAAGAGAGAGACAGAAGTGAGTGCAAGAGAAAAGGGTGAGATCTGGGAGGCAACAGAGGACGAAGAGGAAAGAGACACTGAAAGAGACGTGTGCGAGAGAGAGAGAGAGAGCGAGAGCGCGCGCGAGAGAGAGAGAGAGAGAATATGGCAAAGGGATAGACTGCAAATGGGTGGAGAGTGAGAGCTCCCTCATGCACTCGCACACTCTCTCTGTCATACACACAAATACATACACACACCCTGGCCTAACTTTGCTTACCCATTCAAACCAGGGGCCATTTTGGTCAAGTTTTGAAGCAGGCACAGAAAAAGAAATTCACTTACCCAGTGTATTTTTTTCTTCAGCATTGCAAGTAACAAGGAAGGGTGAAGGAACTCCCAAAAGCAACTTCACTGAACACCCAGTTCCCAGTCTAGTCAGTTCTGCACCTGAGTTGAGGAAAAAAATACATTAAAACGATCTAAATCCAATTAAGTTTAGCAGATTTTAGTTTTCAGAATAGCATAAATAATTAGAAAGTTTTTTTTACCATCTTTCTTAAAACTGGGTTAAACACCAAGTCTCCCAAATGCATGTTCCTTAGAAAAACACAGCAAATTCAATACATTTGTAGCAGTAGAATTAAAAAGAAACCAAATTCACACAAACACTCATCAATGGGCATCCAAATCTTAATTTGAGGTCAAAAATACACCCACTCTTCTAAGCTTGGGGGTTCCATTCCAAGTTGGGGGCTTCCAGAAGTAAAATAAGTGCCTAAACCTTTTGTCCCCCACCACCTATTTTAAGCCCTTAGACCCCTTTTCTCTCCCTATTCACTTCCAGACCAGCAGTCCATGCAGTGTGCAGCCTCTGCTTAGCTGTAGCTAGTGAGGCTGTCTGAGGAACTTGGTAGGCATAAAAAGCAGGGGTTGTAGCCTTTTTCCCGGGGCATCACTTTCTACAATTAAAAAGAACATTTTCGGGGGGCCGAAAAAATCCCGAAAAAAATTGGTAAGTCACCCTGGGCTCCCCTTAGAAGGGTGTGAAATTTCGAGGCTGATGCTTCAACCATTTCTGGGCAAAAAATTAATTTGTGGAACTTGGTGTCTGGGGCGCGCCAGTGCTAGCAGCTCTCGCTTGCTTGATTTCTTGTACCCTTGCCAAAGCATTCACACAGCCAACGGAGAGAAAGGGAGGGAGAGGGGGGGAACAAAGAGGGAGCAGGCTTGACTGCAGAAACGTAGGGAAAGACAGAAACAGAATGAAAAAGTGTTGTCTGTGGCATCTTTGTGCTACGATGCAGGAAAGCTTTCACCACAAATTAAACCCTCACAACTGCAAAGACCCCCCCCCCACCACCACCACCGAAAAATACAAATATGAGCAGGGAAAGTAAATAATTTAAGTACCAAAAACAACCCAAAAATCCCCATCAAACTCTTCTGAATTTTAAGGCCTTCAGGTTTCCATCTCAATACGGAGTTAGCTTTTTTAGGCAACACCACTGTGGGGCTCTGTGTTGAATGAGACTAGGTACAAAAAGTGGAGAATATGTTGATCTGGTTCCACAGATAGTTTTACTGAGGAGGACAACTGGGCTTGAACACTTGCATGCGCACGCACGCACGCACGCACGCACGCACGCACACACACACACACACAGTCAAGACAAAGGCCTCTGCAAATGATACACAACCAAAAGCAAAAAGACATCGAAGTCACACAACCACTGGGATCAAAAGCTTGTCCCAAACAGCCTATAGGACTCAATCACTGTTTACTGGCTGAAAACATAACAGAAGAAAAAACTTAACTGATGACCTCAGAATAGGCTGAAAATCAGCTTAGCTTTCTTTTCTTTAATAAATATATTACTGTCCATATTCATGTATTATTTCAAAAATATATACACACACCACAAAAAAATTATGTACACTAAAAGTATGCAGCAATGTTAATGTGAAGTTTTAATAACTGTCACCTACAGACATTCATTTACTTTCCTTCACTTCAAGCATCACCTCGCTCAACTCAACCAAAAAAATATATATCTTTACAAAGCCTCAGTAACCACACACAAAAACAGGAAGACGCAGAACAGTCCAGTAAAAAAAACATCATCAAAGCCCTAGACATAAAATTCTTTATCTCTGCACTAAAAAGACACTCAAAATTGAAACATGATACATTTGAGTCTAGCAATGTTCATTATAAAAACTAATCTTATTAATTACAAAAACGACTAATGGATAATACATTTTAAAAAACATAAATGAGCCCTGAATTTAATTTCTATTTGCTCTGTATGAGCTACTTTCAGCATATGCAATAAAAACCAGGTGAATTAATTTACTGTACCATATGCTGTTTGCAAAGGAGCAGGTGCACAATTTCCAAACACTACCTGCCTATTCATCTCAAGTGCACACATGTTCATTAAGCATAGTTTCATACTAGGAGGCTCGACTATTTATATAAAAGAAAACGAGGGCTGAAATGACTGATCTGAAAACAAGCATGTTAAAATGATACTACTACACTATTACAACCTCCTGCATTATAAAATATGATTCTTTATAGTAATATAGTGTCCTGATAAATTTCTGCAATTTATTATCCTATGAAAAAATGTGACTTCAAAAGTGGTCACTTTTACATTATAAATTAATATTCTTACATGGTAAATACATTTTTAAAAATTATTATTATCAGTGCAAACAGCATTCTCTGACAAAAAACAAACAAACACCTGATCTGCTTTTTTTCTAGAGCAGCACTTAAGGTAAAATGGCAACAAGTTTTATCCCAATGTGTGACCCGTACCCAAAGCCAAAAGATCAGGGCATCATTTTACGGGTTTTTTTAACAAGTTACATTTATGTTACAAAATATATTTATATCCAACTGAAAATACATAGTTCACACTAGTGTTATTACATGATGCAGAGGACATTCCCTAATGCATCCTGTGTGTTGGATAGGCTGTTACCTATCCTTGTCTTTCTAAAATATGTGTGTAATGTAATGTTGTGGGTAGCCAACACTTCAGAACATGCAACTTGTGTAATTAACTAAAAATCTATACTATACAAAGCAAAGGTAAATGAAACTTACTGTTAGTAAACTGGGGAAATGCCTAAAATGAGTAACTTTAGAATTAATGACAGACATCAAATATTAGGGAACGATACATAAAAGGTAAGACAGTAGATATACATGATACTTTTCCTTATATGCACAATTCTGAGGTCTGAATCATGCTCATAAAAAATAATTGGCTCGTAGCCAAAAAATCTAGCAACCGGACTGACCTGGTAAATCAACAATTTTGGTACACTGAGAAATTTGAGTGAGAAAAACATTTGTATTGAGTGTGTAAATAATGCAGATGAACTCATTGTGAGCATACAGACTGTCGTCCTGCAAGTTCACTTTCTGAGAAAGTGTGTTGCTCTGCCTAAGGCTGAACTAAGAAATAGCCTTAAAAAAAACACCAAGAATCTCATCAATTATTCAGGGACTTGATGTCAAATCTTCTTAAGAGCCAGATTCTTGTATTCTGCAACCTGTCATCAGATGGAGACGAGTTTCCGTTTTAAGTTAATAAGAAAAAGTAATAAGTATATTATAAACCAGATAGATGTAGAAGATTGCACATGAAAGTGTAAAATAAAGACAAGTGGGGAAAGATGGGGAAAAACATAAGGATGGTTTATGTCGATGTAGTAAAAAAAAAATAATAATAATAATAATATTAATATAAAATTATAGAAGGAAATATCTGACCAAACAAAAAAAAATGAACAACCACGTCGATTACAGATTAAAACGGATGCATACATCGAACATAACATACTTTTTAAAATAATAATTAAAAATATAGAAAGAATAGGTGAAAGGGATCCTGGTTGAGCATCAGGGTAGAAAAATAAGCTGTGGGGTTATAGGACACTGGAGAAGTGTCTCTGCAGGTCTCCATAAAGGAAACTCCTACAACTGAAGACTGCTAGAGAACTAACACAGCAGAGTTTCATGGGATCAGCTCCCCAAACAGCTTAGTCATTCATTTACTGACTAGCTACCACATTGGAAACTAACGTGACCTGTAGTGAAGCAACGTTAATTAAAATTGTACAGTTTCGCCATTTAGGAGTTGTTCATGAACAGCCTCTGCTTCTGTGGCTTCATGCTGAAGAGCTGCTTGAGATATTCTGATAATGCTCCCCCATATTTAACGACTCCAGACTAAGCAGATTAACCAACTGCTGATGCAGCTGTTTTTGTCTATGTAAGTCACTTCACCGTTGGATATCGAAAACTATCACAAATCTCATGGAAGACATGAAAACGTACATAAATAAATTCACATTTTGAGGAGAAAGCTCGCACCAGCCCAGTTCTAAAATATAAAATATTCACTTACCTTCATCATAAACCTTCGCCTCCAAGTCTGCGTAACCACTGTTAACTGTAAAATAACAAACGAAAAATAAAAAGAAAAAAAATAACGAATTTATAGCAAACAACACTTCCATTCACTCGGGCTGTGAAGTTTGAAAATGGCGCCAACGACTCACCACAGCAGCTCTACTCTGTCGATGACACGAGCGCAAGAAAAAAAAATAAATATAAATTTCCTTCTGCAAATTATAATTTTTAAACCACCTGGAACTATGTGTATTACCTAATCTTAACGGTACCTGGCATGCACGGTGCTTATAAACGCCTCTGGAAATTTTAAATAATTTTTTTGTTAAATTATTTTAACGGTCAGAGATTATTTTTGCCGCGGTGCAGGTCGGGAGTCTCCTTGTCTGGTTTTGTTTTGAATTTCCAAACTGAAATTCCCGGATGACCCACGTGGCGCCCCCTGCTGCTCGGTCATCGTGCTGAACGTGTCCTTCTCTCTTGAAATCAATTCGAGGTTGTACAGTGCTGTGCTATTGCTGAGGTACTTCAGGAAATCAAATTATTAGACTTAAATATCAGATAAATCAGAGTTGCAGTATTTCGACTTAGGAGGAAAGACATAGCAGAGGTGGATATAAACAAGCACATTTGCTCACTATTCTACATGTGTTTTACTCAGTTTGTGCTTTCCTGATCTGTAGGCACTATAAGGGGAGGAATTAAAATGATTTCAAGGGCCCAGCACTGACAGGGCGTGCTCTGAAAAATACATTTCAGTACTTCTGTGGCTGGATGCTGAGTGTGCTTAAAAATAAATTCATAATTCAATACTTTGACCTTTAGAACTTATTTGGGTCATCATTCAACAAAGTAGCAATGCTTTTATTTAACTATAGCTCCACCCCAAATCACTCACTTCTGTACTTTATGCTAAATTACAGAAATAATTTCTCCAGGATGTTTCACTGTAAAAAAAAAAAATAATAATAATATAATAAATTAAAATTGCAAATAAAACAAATAAAATATTAAACATTTATTTTTTTTAAAAGAAGTTCATTAAACTTCAATTAATGAGTAAACAAAATATAAACAAATATAATTGCTCTGTTGAAATATTAGAAGAAGTGCAACTATAACTTGTTATTGAATTATTATTTTTTTTACAGTACAATATTTTTATATGCTATTTTTTACATACTATTCAGTGTGGTAGTATACAGTTTGGAACATAGCCTATGGGTTTAGGCAACTTTACCCACCTTTGGATATGGGCATACGTCATCAGATCTTAAGTCCTACAGTTTGGCAAGTAGTAGCTTAAAGGCCGCCAGGTATACTCTCAAAAAACCTGAAAGAGTATTTAGTAATAGCCTTTACTACAAGTCCTCTTGCCTGGACATGTGATTCAGTGATCTGCTGGCTGCTTCAGAAATGAGAAGTCAATTGATGCATCACCAACATGTTTTTGGACGAATGAGGTACTAAATAACATTTTCAAAGAGACATAGAGAAATGACATTTTTGTCCTTAAACACCAGTGACTCACACATTCTTCCACTGACACCAAATCCAGACACATTATGGGATGTTTACACACAAAAAAACTTTCCATTTATACAGCATTTTGTTAGTGTGAAGCTTAATCATTGACTGAGCTCTAATAATCCCATACAGTAGTGCTTGAAACTTCATGAATCCTTTAGAATGATTTCTGTTTCTGCATAAATATGAATTAAAAGTCCAAACAGTAGATAAAGTAAACGCAATTAAACAAAAGAGATAAAAATACATTTGGTTATTGGTTAAGGTCCACAGGCAAGTACCACTGTGTCATAGTCAGGTTCTTCATGGATCGTGAGACTGAATAGTGTTATTTTAGTAGAAAAGGAAGGACAAATGACTTTTATTTTACATGAAAAAAACCTTTATTACAGTTCGAGTAGTATTATTCACCAATCTCTGGATGCATATTAGTTGAAGTGACTGGTAGAGGGAAAGGGGTCAATAAAGAGGTATTAGTTACCAAGGTGTCTAGACAACAGTAACATCAGGGCAGTGCACAGTAAGTGAAAAGGCATTTCTGCAAAGGAATAACTTTCTAAAACTTAAATGTGATGGGAATGTGCAAACAAAATAATGAGTTTAACTTGGAGGAGAAAAAAGAAAATTATTAACAATCCTTAATACATAACCAATTGCGGATAACAATTGACTTTCTTACTCTCACTTAAGGGACAGCGAATGGACTTTGATAGAAATGTTATTGGCAAAGACTCTTCATAAATCCCAATAGTTTTTCATAAGTGTGAACAAGGAATGTCATCTCAAACACAGACTTATTGCATATTACAGATATGGATCACCAGCAGTTTAAAGACATTGAATGGCTGTTTTCAGTTTCATCCGGTAAGTTTATGTGTACATGCTGGTATAGTTCATTTAAAAGTGTTGTTTTTTACATCATTCACATGTAAGTATCATTATTCACTGATATTGTACAGAAATACACAATGTCATGGTGAGGTATACCAAAAACAACAAACAATGCCTTCAAGTAGTCTGATACACTTCATCTCATAGCAGCTTATGTGTGTTGTCATTAAACTGAGGTAAAATGAGCACAACCAAATACCCAACGCAATGTAACACCACCGAATAAAGTATATAAATGCTTTCTGCAATTTACTAACCAGGAAGTGTTTCCCCCACCTTTTCAGGATTGTACACCAAAGAGGACAATATGATATAAGAATTTAAAGAATTTAACAGTGATCCATGTTCCCTTGTAGGCATCTACCATATGACATTACACCAGGTAGTGCCAACATCCCAACATTTTACATTTTTGCCCACTTCCTAGAAATTCAGTTTCGTTTCAAGGTAGATCTTTGAGTTTCTTGTTGTCTTCCTTGTATTCATTGTCTTTATGGTTCTCTGCCTCTTCTGCTTCATCTCCCTCTTTCCCTCCTTTTTTAAACATCCTCAGAGGCAAAAGGAGGCCATGTTTGGAGGACTGTGGCTTGTGGCAGCAATGCCCACTTTTTTCCTTGGTGAGGAAATAGAGCAAAGCATTGAGCCAGGCGTTGAAGGAGGCGAGTGGCCGAGTGATTTTGTAACAAACAGAGACCATTTGCATTGTATGGCACTGCACTCTGCTGGTCACTTTTAGCACCAGAAATATGGTTCGGGTCACATGAAAGGGGAAGAAGCAAAGGGCAAAGAGGAGCGTGATGGTTATGATGGTCTTGATGGACTTACGACGCCTGCTCACATGAGGTGAGTGAGCTCCTAGGATGATTGACATGCCTTCCCCCCCGGGCGCTGCCCTTCTTTCCCGTGTTGACCCAGGTCCGTTGGCAGGAGGCTGGAAGTGCAGTGTTCGGAATATTGTAAGAACCACATGTGAATAACACCAGGCAATGATGCTAAACGGCACAAAGAAACCCAAGAGATGGAGGGTTATGCCATAAGGAACATAGTCTGGGAATTCCTTATCAATAGCATCGTCCCAGCAGTTTTGGAACACCTCCACACTTAGATTTGAGTCATTATTTACAATAGCCTCGGATGTGCCATCGTTCCTTCGACGGGGAAGATACTCAGTCTGGGCAAATCGGAATATTGGGCAAGTCAGAGCAAAGACAGCAACCCACACAAGAATACAGGTGCCCTTCACAGCTCGTTTGGCCTCAAGGGTGATGGTCCTCATGGGGTGACAGATGCCCAGATAGCGATGCACAGAGATGCAGGTGAGGAAAAAGATGCTGCAGTACAAATTAAAGTAGAAGAGGAAGCGCACCAGACGACACATGAAGTCTCCAAACACCCAGTTGTCACGCATGACGTAGCTGGCTATGAGGAACGGCAGAGACAAACCATACATGAAGTCAGTGGTGGCCAAGTTCACCATGTAGATCAGGGAAGCATTCCAGTGTTTGGTATGACGAAAGGAGCGATAGAGCACCACAGAGTTAAGGGTGATGCTGAAGACAAATGTGAAGGAATAACAAATTGGGAGAAAGATGTATTTGTAAGACTCGTCAATGTTGCAAGATATAGAGGAGTTCGAAGTAGACAGGAGCCCTTGCCCTCTTTTGGACAAGACTGCGGGAACACCGGTCACCATTTCTGGCTGCTTCTGGGTCTCATCCTCCCATGGAGTATTCCAAAATTGTTATTCAAACCAAGTGTCTAAATATTCCTTTGTCTAATTTCCGGCTGTGCCAGTTTGGAGGGCTTGAGTTTCTGTAAAGAGAAACACACATTAATTCGAATATTCAAAGCCTCACATACAGATTCTCTCACATTACATAGGATTTGGTGTTGAATTTTTTATGAGTTTCAAAGTCACCTTTGCCCTTCATTGAAAAAAAAAAGATCTTTTTTTCTGCTTACCTGATTCCCTCTTTCTTCCCTCCCCACCCCATCCCCCGTTCTTTCACAAACCGTGGTACTGTGGTGCTGTTTGCGCTGTTGCATGAGTATATGCTGCTGATTCAGACCCTTTTCACTCCAGTAACTCATCAATCAGTAACCACACTTCCCCTCTGTGTTCCATCGTCCATCCGTCCATCTCCCTCTCTCTCCTTCCATCACTGGTTACCCCATGCCTGTTTTCTTCGCTCATTTCAGGTCCAACAAATAAGGGTTTTTCGATGGCGGTCAAGAGATTTTGTCTAGTCCTCACCACTGCTTCAATCTATATGCTCCCCTGAATACATACAAGAATCTTTTTCAACTAGATTTACCTACATGCCATGCCATGGCCATCATGCCTTTCCAGCTGACTAAGCATTTCACTGAGTAGCTACACGGCAAAAGGTTATTGCTCAGCACTTGAGAAACATATAAGACATTATGTCAACAGTGCAAAGAGGTCAGTCAACCCTTTTATGATAAATCATCCATTTGATCCTTAATGGATAGTATGAAGATTGCTGGAAAACTATATAGTGCAACCTGTTGAATAAACTACAGGATCAGTGAAAAACGAAGAGGTATTCACCAGATAAAACAATACAGCTGCATTGCATCAGAGTGTAGATAAAAACCTGGATTACTGTGTTTGTGTGCTGTTGTAGATACACTTGAACACTTACCAGTTCAACTGAAGCAGTAAAGGTCCCTTTTCAGACTGCTGAAGAATCTCAAAGTAGAAATTGCTGATAACAAAACCTCCCTAGTTCATTGTCCATTCATCAAGAAAGCCTGAATAGGACAGAGCTGAAAAAAGAGTAATGTTCTTCTCGCTTCGCAAATGTAAAACTGTTGCACCACTTCACCTCTGCTCTATTTTGGACCAGTCTATCCATCCCTCCCTTCTTCATGGTCTCCCTTCGCCTCATAAACGGTCCCTCCCCCTGTCCATCTATCTTCTTTCCTCCATATGTGCTGAGCTGGCCTTTCGAAGACACAAACTCTGGCAAAGCATGATGAATACAGATACACCTGAGCTTTTTTTTCTTTCTTTCTTTTTAAACTTTATTTACTTTGAAAGAAAAGTCCTTAAAAACACACAGAATACACTGTATTTTTATACTGAATGTTAAAAAAATACCCAAGACCTGACTCAAGAGCTATAGATGTATAGACTGATGCCATTTTATTCTTCTAGGTAGTGTTCAACAATCTAAACATATGAGATTGCATTCGATTCTCCCATTGTTAAACAATGTTCTTCCAAATTGAGCACAGGAGCACATTCTGTTACACGTCATCCCTTCTGAAGTTTATTGCTTTATCTGTTAGCTCCTCAAGTGTCTGTGTGACTGTAAACTATCGACTATCAAATTATATGTACAATACATCACCAAAATGTTGTAAATGTGATGCAAATGTAAATTAACTGGAATTAAAAAAAGATAAAAAAGAAAATGTTTTAAAAAAAGGACTTTGGAAGAGATTGCTCATTAGGCAGCAATAGCAGCTCATCAAAAAAAAAAAAAAAACACAAAAAAAACAACAGCAACAGCAACAACATAACAATACAACTACAAGGACCACAAATATCTGTGCAATTTAAACAGTCTTTTGGAGTGATGAAGCTTTTCACAGTATAACGTCATTCTTCCAGGCAGATCTCCCAGGTCTATAGGTTCATGTCATGGTGGCAGCATCACTTGGGCGACCTCTTCTGTTTGTGATATCACAACGATGTCATATCCTGTATTTCCAGTAACATGGCATCCTGCTCTGTCCTCAGCTGGTCTCTTGTGAGAAGCCGACCCACTAACTCTGAGCTGAGGTCTAAAAACACACGTAAACACAAAAATGTAACAGTAAAAAGCTGAGTTTTTCTTCAGTGTATGTAATGGTCGACATGCTACATGTATCTGCCTGTTTCTGCATGCACTAAGATAACTTTACTGTTACAAAACACGCATGCAGTACTCTACAACTGTACACAACCCACTATTTGGGGAAATATATAAATGGAATTTTTCTGACCAAACTTGAGATGTGTGGTTATTTTCATTAACTTAAGTTCAGGTCTTTTTTGGTTCCAAGAACAGACTATTTATTGTGCCAAAGTGCAGGTTTGAAAGCTCTGCGTTAGGATATCAAGAAGAAATTATTGAAATTGCAGTTTTTGCCATTTTCAAATTGCATTATTGTTAGTATAAGATTGCACAACTGAGCTGCTAAAGCTTCCTATTTAACACAGACACAGAAATCAAATCAAAATCAACTGCAGAACATTATGCACCACTTACAATTGGAAGAAGCTTGAGGGAGACTGTATCAACCTGCAGCAGGCACTTTCCTTCTCATCTGTCCTTTATTTTGTTTATTTATTTTTTAATTTTTTTTACATGTGTATGTATGTGTGTGTGTATATA
>JBBIGC010000013.1:11914636-11934312 GCA_037576955.1 Lepidarchus adonis | reverse complement strand
TGCACACACACACAAACAAAACACACACACACGCACATGCACACAAAAACACACGCACAAACACGCACATGCACACACACACACAGTGAGAGAGAGAGAGGGAGGGAGAAAGCGAGAGAGAATGACTGCCTGTGTTTTTGTTTGCTGCTTCACTGATAAACTGGAAAAAATATGCATTGAATTTACTTCAGCAGAATAAAAAATTTCCTCATGCATCACATCATAGAATATAGCATATCAGCTAAGAAAACATTATGATAAGAAGTTTTCCTTCATGTGCAAATGATATAGGCTACATATACTGTATAAAGTCAGTTTGTGCATCAGTTTTCTTAGTGGAATTCCTATAATGTAGTTACAACTGATGCAGGCCTTGTCCACACATTCAGGTACCTTTCTTATGCATTTTGGCCTTTGGTCCACACACAATGGCATTTTAGGTCACTGAAAAGACCTCTTGGGAAACTTCTTCCAGGGTAAAGACTTTAAGTAACTCCATTTTAACGTGGCTAGGTAGACAAGGAGAACGGTTTTGGCAGTGTGCAGCATTTTCTCCTTTGTTTGGCGCCAGAATGTGTGCCATTATCTCCTTCGTTTACATAACGTTATATCAGCCTGTTGTTTTGGCATGACAGTGCGTTTTTGTCCTTTCACATGGATGGAGTGCAGAGCTTGTGTGGACAGGATGTTTATGAAGAACAAAAGAGGAAACCTCTTCTTTTAAAAAAATTTCCAAGTATGTGTGGACAGGTTTCAGCCCTGAGTAACAGAACCCCAGTCTTGTGGCATGTCTCATTTTCTTTTGTTTATGTAGCCACTTGTCCATGTAGTTGTCCCTGTGGGGTCTTGTGTTTATGCCTTAGCCCAGCTTTAGACTTGCCATTTGTCAGTGTCTGCACCTGTCCCTCGTTCTATATCTCCTCCTATGCCCAGGTGCCCAGTATGTTGTTCTAGTATTTAAACCTTTGTGTTTGGCAAGTTACTGGTCAGTTCTCTATTGTGTTAAACCTTGTTCTCCGTATCTCAGTTCCACAGTCTGTGTGAGTTATTTAGTCCTGTAAGTTTATTCTTAATCGTCAATGTATCTTTGTGTTTGTTTTGTATTGGTTATCTGTATTCTAAGTGCCTGTAATACAACCTCCATAAGCTGATTACACTTTATATCTTTTAGTTTGAACTGATGCCCAATCCTACATTCGTTCTAACCTTATATATGGGGTGGACTGCAGGGAGCTGCCGTAGAGTGGCCACACAGAACACTTCCACTACAAGGTGAGTGCGCAGCAGGTGGGACAGCACCTGGAACACCTGGAACTCAGCATGACGGACCCACATTTTAGCCAATAGCCAGGCTAGGGGTGGATCATTTGGTAGGAAGATGGGTGTCTCCCTGCTTGGATTCTGCTCCAGCTGTAAATAGTAATGTATTTTAGTCTCGCACACACACACACACACACACATACACACACACACATACATACATGTGGGCCCATGTATGTCTTCAACTGCTCTGGTTAGGTCAGGGGCCCCCCAGGGATTGGTCCTTAGACCCCTACTCTTTCTCATCTATAGCCTGCTCCTTGGCCAGATTATATGTAGCCATGGTCTCAACTACCACTGTTGCAGATGATGTTCAGCTATTTGTTTCCACACACTCACTCCTAGACTTTCCACCTCATTCTCTGATTGATTGCATCACTGACCTAAAGCACTGGATGCAGGACAATTTCTTACAGCAGAACACACATAAAACCAAAATACTACTTGTCTGTACTCTCTCACTCCTCCAGTTTTTTGATCAGTATTGATGGTGTAATAGTAAAGCCAGCACCAGTTATCAGATATCTTGGTGTCATTTTTGACTCTTCACTAAATTTTTGCATTTTAAGTCCCTCGAACTTTCCTGTCCTGCAGTGATGCTAAGGTTATTCCACACCTTTACGTCACGCATTGACTACTGCAACTCTCTGTTCATCGGTCTCTCTTCTAAGTCCCTTCAGAAGCTAAAGTATATTAAAAACTCTGCTGCCAGAGTTCTTACTTACTCAAAGCACACAGCTCATATCACCCCATTCTGTTACACTGGCTTCCTATTAAAGTACACATCAAGTTCAAAGTTCTACTTCTCACCTTTAAAGCCTCCACAGCCTTGCTCCTCTCTACCTTACTGAAGTACTGACTTAAAATCCCTAACACACTCTGTGATCTTCTGGTAGTAAACTTCTTCTGGTTCCACGTACTAGACTTTCCACTGTAGGAGGCAGGTAGTTCAGTGCCTCATCTCCCAAACTATGGAACTCTCTTCCACAATCTCTTTGTGACTGCTGCGGTCTGTCATCATTTAAACATTCATATAAATATAACTTATTAATCAGCAAAGGCATGTTTGGAGAAAAAAGGAGCAGCGTTTCATGGGTTGTGTTGCAGCCAGTGGCACAGGGTGGATGGAAGAATGGATTCCACTAAATACCAGCAAAACAAACATCATGGAAGCAAACATCAAACACCATCTGTAAAAAAGCTGAAGCTGAAAATAGGATGAGCTTCTACAACAGGACAATGATCCTAAACAAACCTCGAAATCCTCCATGGACCTCAAGAGACCCAAGATGAAGATTTTGGAATGGCCATCATAGTCCCCTGATTTTAACAACATTGGAAATCTTAAAAGAGCTATGCATGCAAGACGACCAAAAATATATTACAGAACTAGATGCTTTTTGCAAGAAAGAATGAGAGAAAATCCCAAGTACAACAACTGAAAGATTTTTAGCTCTAAAAAGCGTTTGTAAGCTGTGCAATCTGCCAGAGAAAATACTGATTATGTAGGGTGCCCATACTTTTGCACGGTGCCGTAATTATGTTTTTATTTTTGTTCATTTTATGACATAAAAAGTAACTATGCATCAATGTTTCCTGAATGTTATGTATTTTTCCATGTCCTAGAGAGACTGTGTTAACACCTTTTAAATTACAAAATCACCTAAATCTGTTATTTATGGAGGGGTGGACAAACTTTTGTATATACATTTGTCATATAGGCTTGACATTACCTGTATGGCAATGGGAATGAGGCCATTGTCAGGATGCTCATAGAGAAGGCACAGGGGGGCTGCTATGTACTGTTTCATCTGTCTGATCACATTTGAGGGGACACCATCCAATATACCATGGTCGATAAGGAAAATATTTCCATCCTTTAGAAAGACAAACAAAAATGTCAAGGCCTGTATTACAGTAGCTCAGTTCTGTGAGTTATCAAGCACTAATCCATGATGTGTTTCATGAATGGTCCAAGACTGTAACAAATTAGAGAGTCTGATCATAACTGATCCACTGCAAACCCAACCTTGAGCTCTTTTTCCAGGGTGGTGTTAGGTCTCAAAAAGGCCTGCACCATGTCTCCGGATACAGGGAAGTTTGAGGGAAGCGTCTTGCATCTCTTGATCATCCGTGGGTTTGAGCCATTGAGGAACTGATAGCCGAAGAACCAGTCCTCTTTCCAGTGCTCCATTGTGTATTCTAATCACATCCACAGAGCTCAATTATTATAACATATATAACATGTAATATACATTTTTGTTCAAGCATGAGATTTTGACATCATATAACAACATTTTCTTTTACATCCGGAGATTTCAGCAGTATATTACGCAGATAATCATGACAGTGGATGCCCATATTTATTCAGAGGCCTGTTGTCATTTTAGGTAATGCATTTACATTTTTATCACTAGAAACACAGCCGGATCTAAAATCAGGGCATCTTGGGTGAGCAGCTGTGAACACTGTTGGCCTTCAGCAGATATGAAGAAAAAAAACTAAAGATTTAGGTAAATGTTTAAGCAGAGATGCTTTATCGGGAAGTATTGCAGTTTTGATTGAGCCTCGCTTTTCACTGATGTTTGTACATACACTATACATACTATTTTTATTGTCTGAAGTGGCTTGTTGCTTCTTTCTTTTGTTATTTTCATGCACACTTTGATTTTTACATGCAAAATCAGAATACAATACACACAGCTAGCTTAAACTTTCCTCCCACTTACATGTTAACAAAGCTCTGTTGTGTTGTTAGCTGTATGATCAGAGGCCACAGATGGGATTCTAATATCCATCCACCAACCACTCGCATGCCATCTCTCACCACATCTATGAACCTCTTCTCTTGCCTGGCAGCTCCATCCTCAACATCCTAGTCCCAATATACTCAGCCTCTCCTCCAACCAATACAATCTCACTTCTCTGACTTTGTCTCCAAACCGTCCAACCTGAGCCATTCCTCTGATACACTCATTTCTATTCCTGTACATCCTCTTCTCTCTCAATGCAAACCTCAGGATCTTTAACTTTGCCTCCTCCAGCTCTGCTGTCTGCCTTTCCTTCAATGCCACCATCTCCAACCCATATAACATAGCTGGTCTCACCACCGTCCTGTAAACCTTCCCTTTGACTATTGCTGGTATGCGTCTGTCACACTCCTAACATGGATACATGATTAAATTGAATTATAAATGTGTGGACTGTAGTTGTTGTAGTGTTTGCTAACTATACACACTTGAGAAGGAAAGGCTATAGTGAAAATAGTCATCTAGGTGGTTATTAACAATAGTTTCAAATATTTTTTGAAAAGAGTGAAGGTCAAATAAGTCTCATTGTTGTTGCATAGTAAGAGGAGGGTCGTGGCTACTGTACCAGCAATGGGACTCCGTAGTTTCCAGAATATTCGTTTAAAGTCATTCAGATCATCCCAGGACTTCCCAAACCTGATGGCCAGCTTCTTCAGAGAGAGCTCCAGAAGCCTGAAGAGGAGATAGCAATCAGCATGGATAGACTATAGAGCAGACATGGTTAATTCTATTAGATTTGATAGAACATGAAGTATTAAATCATGTGTTACACACGCGTAATGAAGTGACCCCTCAAAGTCACTGCGCTTCTCGTTGGCAAAGCGATCATCCTGGGGTAGGTCTGCTTCTGATTTGGCATCGATGCATTTGGGAATGCCTGGAGCCCATGCCAGCCATCTAACAAAACACAAATCATACAAACAAGAATTGACGATGGTGAGGGCTCACTATCTGGGGTCAAAATGAAGCTCTGCTCATATTTCATCATAGTTTTTATTTTTACATGTTTATTTCATCTTTTCATTTATGAAATTAACACTGATTAATGTGGAGGTGCCATCGTGTGCATCACACACCACTTGTAGCCTGGCACTAACATAATGGTGAACACTCCTAGCGGCGCATCCTAGTGGATGCGTTCCAAAAAATCTAGAGACTAAGAAAGAACGAGGGTGAGAAGAAGGAGAAGAACGAGAGTGTGTGAGAATGAGAGATGAAGAGTTTTCAATTGATGACTGTAGAAATAAACCTCATTTCATAAAATCTCATAAAAGTGCAACCAGTGACACCGTTTTGCCAGTTTCTGTACATTATCTGTACGTCACAAGCTTGTGCCCTTATTCAAAGTATCTCAAAGTGTAGATCTGAAAGAGAACTGTGGGGCTCAGGGAACTGTTTTAATTTGACAGGCCTTTGTGATGCATAATTTTATCACAGCTCTCAGCACTGTATTGTAAAAACCTGTATGTTTTCTGTCTCTCCTGTAGTTCTGCATTCCTGTGAGCCAGTTCCTGAGGCTGGATCTCATCACTCAACTTCTTAGCTGTGAAGAAAAGAAAGAAAGAAAGAAAAAGATATTTAATCTCTGTGTTAAATTCATGGGCGATCCCATCATCAGTGAACTTGAATGGGAATCTGAGTGAATGGCGATACTCCCATTGATTTTGGACCATCACTGAGAGCCCTCTAGCATGTGCTCAGTATGTGGCGCTCTTCTTAACTACACCTTCTCTGAAATAACAACACCTGTAGGGGATTTGTTTGGACTAACCTGTTCCTTCTCGCACTTCCACTTTCACTTCACCCACCAGCCAGCAGTTACAAGGAAAGGTCCGAGTGCTGCCCCCTTCTGTGGGAGTGACCAACACATAGCGGCAGTACCAGTTATCCTCCACCCAGTACTTCTGCTTCTCCAAGCGCACCAGAAGCACACGACCCAGGGGTGCTGAGCTCCGCACAGTGTAATCATCAACCTGGAGAGGATATATGTTTGAAGGGGAAAACAACACGTTCAAACACTGAGCTGCCATATTCAAATCATCTGCTTAACCTTGTTCAGGTCTTTTGTGCCATCAAAACAGCTCTGTGGACTCCACAGGACGTCTGTACGTGTGCTGTGGTATTTATCACCAGCACGTTAGCAGGAGACCCTTGTCCTATAAGCTGTGGTGTGGGCCCTTCATGGATATAACTAATTTCTGTGTTTTAAAACTTAGAGAATTTAATGCTGTCCTGCCTACACGTGTGTTGCAACAGGATCCTGGAACAAACATTGTTTTGTTTGGCTGTGTGCTGGTATACCGTTGAAAAGACTTGACTTGACTTGACCATATATGCAAACTAAACATAACTGTGAAAACTGACACATTCCTTGGAGTATCACCAGTGTTTCAGTGTAAACTGCTTTATTAAGGAGGCTAAAAGTATTCACGCATTTGCCTTTACATGCATATGACCTTAAGTGACATCCCTTTCTTAATCCATAGGATTCAATATGATGTCGGCCGAGCCTTTTCAGCTATAACAGCTTCCACTCTTCTGGGCAGACTGTTCACAAGGTTAGGAGTGTATTTATGGGAATTTTGACCATTCTTCCAGAAACACATTTGTGAGATCAGACACTGAAGTTGGACAAGAAGGTCTGACTCACTGCCTCCACGCTGGACTCTGTGCAGGCCAGTGAAGTTCTTCCACACCAAACTCGCTCATCCATGTTTTTACGGACCTTGTTTGTGCACTGCTGAGCACTCATGTTTAAACGGGAAGAGGCAGGAATCCCCAAACTTTTTCCACAAAGTTGGGAGCCTGAAATTGTCCAAAATCTGTACTGTTCTTCTGGTAAACGCCAAACCCAGACTTGTCCATCAGATTGCCAGATGCAGCAGCATGATTCGTCACTTCAGAGAATGCGTCTCCACTGTTCTGGAGTCCGGTGGCGGAGCTTTACACCACTGTATCCAACACTTTGCATTGCACTTGGTGATGTGCGGCTTGGGTCTAGCTGCTTAACCATGGAAACCCATTCCATGAAGCTCTCTATGCACTGTTCCTGAGCTAATCTGAAGGTCACATGAAGTTTGGAGGTCTGTGGCGATTGACAAAGTCATTTTACGTGGCGACCACATCATGGTTGAGTTGCTGTTGTTCCCAGTTGCTTCCACTTCATTATAATACGCCTGACAGTTGACAAGGGAATATTTAGTAGCGAGGAAATTTCATGACTGGACTTGTTACACAGGTGGCAGCCCATCACTGTACCATGCTAGAATTCACTGAGCTCCTGAGAGCATCCCATTCATTCACAGATGTTTGTAGAAGCAGTCTGCATGTCTAGGTGCTTGAAGTTCTACACCTGTGGCCATGGAAGTGATTGGAACACCTGAATGTAATTATTTTATTGGGTGAGGGAATACTTTTGGCAATATAGTGTATCCGTGTCAATGCCAAAGCAGCACATTTAGGTTAAATGGATATAGAGAGGTTGGAAAATAATCAGCTTAGAATGAATTATGACTGTATTTGTTACATGAACCTACAGTGTTTTTTTGTAGGGTTCACTTTATATTGAATAATATCATACACATACACATATACTCTTACGCAGTAAGAGTTATCATTTAAAGTAGTTCCTGAGATGTTCCTGAAATATCTTCTAAGATGAACCCTGTACTTTAAGGGAATAAACTACTGATTGCTGTAGGGGATTGTAACAATGCATAACACAGTGGCAAAGTTTTACACACTCAGTGCACCCAGCCACACACTGCCACTCACTGCGCTTCTGCAGAGGTCAAGGCCCGGGTTGTCCAGAAGCGTTCTCTCACTTTCTCCTCTCTCGCCCACCAGAGTCACATACACATAGTTATTAGTGCCGGAGTACTCTGATGTGCCTGTAGCCACGGTCACGGTGTACTCCATCTACACACTTACACACACACAAGCAATTCCCATTAATCATAATCATAAATATCACCCAAAATCGCCCGTTAAGAACATCACCCATGTTTGCTGCTTACTCCAGACCTGCAGTTTCTAAGTATTGATTTCAATTCATTTTTCTAAAAGAGGCCAATGGACAGGTGCTTTAATGTGGTTCTACATCAGCCGGTGTTCTGCTCTTTTATTATGCACAGGGAAATGTATCAGAAAGATTGTCCATGGTAATCAGGCATACACTACATATGCAGCCAGTAGAGACTGGATAATGCTGCAGCGCTTCTTCTCCATTAGCACTGCCGTAAATATGAAACATCAATATGAGATTTAATACATTTTTCCAATGATTGTGAAACTCCGACACCTACATTTTCTTTTATCATTAACTATTTGTTTTGTCTGATCAGATAAGAAATTCCACAACACCCACATGCCTGCATTCGTTGGCTTTCTTGGGAAAATGCCTTAGGCAATGCAACAAAGCTTGTCTTAGTGTAATTAGACAACACCTTATGCATGCTCATGAATGTTAAAGAAATAAAATGCATTCACAAAGATTAGAGCTGAGAAATCAGGTTTATTCCCTACTCCGCCCCCAGTTGAAAAGAAATCCGCCCGCAGTTAAGCTGAGCTGAATAAAGGACCACCACACCTGGGAGACTCTTACTGTTGCTGCTACTGTCATAGTAGATCTTTGATTTCTAAGGCTTGTAACTTATCCTCCACATAATAAAAGACTAAGCCGAGCAGGTGTAAATGTCCATGCATACGTTTATTGGTAAAAATAGGTCTGTGAGTTCTCAGCCTATGGTTGTAAATGTAATACACAGCATTGATTAGGAAAACATTAGGAAACCCAAATAAACAAACCCATTTCCCATGCTATTCTAACTTACCATTCCAAGTGTTAACCACTGAAACCGTGAAACATACCATAAAATGTACATTCCATTTAAAATCATTATCCCATATATACTTAGCATATTACTGTATTACAAATTTATCTTCTAAAACATGGTATTTATCCAGTTTAATATCATATAATTCATACAATGTGCCCCTTCACAGCAAAATGTTAACCACAAAATTAGAAAGCCCCAATATATATAAATATATATGCATAACTGTGCAGCCAGTTTAGTGCATAATTAAAAACTAGTAATTTGGTGAATCCATTTTAGCTTCCATGTAGAACATTCTAGGACGTATATTGTTAATTGTCTGGCAAACTTCCCTGTGGTCAATTCTGTGGAAGCAGCTCCAATGCAAATATATATTTGCTGTGAGGCGCAATTGCAATATCCAAATATACAGTGGCTTTAATCAAACCAGGTAGCTCTGTCTGAACAGAAGAACACACTCATCTTTAACTGGTCCCTAAAATGAGATCTTTTAGTTCTGCAGCAACCAAACTGCATTTACAGACTTTAATCTGACATCAATGACCTACAGAAATACTAGCACAGCAACACAAAGTGACATATATTTACCTACGCAGATGAAAGTGTCTGGGCCTAATCACCTTATGATCCTTGGTTTTTCTAATCCACCACGTCTTCTGTCCAGTTTGTGCAGACTCTGTCCTTCTGCTGGTCTCTCAGTCCACTCTGCTGGTCATTGCACACTTGTCTGAAGTTTCTGCATTCCAAAATTTCACCCCTTGCTTACTATTCCCCTCCCCCTGCTCTCTCTCTCTTTCTCTCTCTCTCACACACACACAAACACACCACACCCACTTTTCTTTTTAAAAGTCTTGCTCTCCAGCAATGAGGAAGTATACAGTCATAGAAATGCTAAAAGTAACTGAGCCATTTTGCAAATCTATGCAAATGCTATCTTTATGCAACTATGACTTCCTTTATTTTACACAGCTACCGCCCACGCAGTCACACATCACTAGTGTATTTCAGCTCATGTAATTGTAATGTGTTTTTTTTTTTGCATTATCCATTTTTATCCATTTATAATCATAAGAAGGCAGTAGTGATATGAGAAGGCTGCTGTGCATGCATTTTCTGCAGATAAGCAACTCTTGCAGGCTATGAGCTTATTTTTGTGTAATATATAATGTCATCACCTCAAGGTCATTTATAACATCCCTCAAACTAGCCAGTGCCACTCCGATGCGGTCCAGGTTTGGCATCCCAATGGCACAAATGAAAAAATGCCTCATGCAAAGATTCTAAAAGTACAAAGAACCAAGCCTGAAGCTATTGTGAATTTCATGCAAGGTCAATTGTGGAGTGTTACTCCAACTTCCTTTATCATGTTCAGAAGTTGCTGGTGAGATTCTGTGGTAAATAGCATCCCAGTGCAGGAAGACCACATCGCTGCACTTGTGCATGAACTTAAGACAAACCCAGTGTTACAGACAAACCCAGAAATGAACTGCTGCTTGACTACTAGCCGATGTCTTTACAGTGGTTCTATATTCTGGATCTTGATTAGTGCGGTCCTGCACATTTTTGCATTTCCCTGCTCTAACATATTGCTGTTGTCAGACAAAAACATTGTATCTGCAAATTAGCAACTTCACAAAAAAAGCTTTAAACCATGGAATGGAAGTTAATGGAAATGCGCTTATGTAGGTAATTTAGGCACAACATGAACTTCAGCTGGTGTTTTCAAATTCTGTAAAATGTAAACTATGATGGAGAAAAAAAAACGGAGATACAAGGTTTTGTTGTTCTGACACCAGTGATAAATATTTTGGTCAACAGCATCTAGACATTTCTCACCAAGCTTTGGCGTTTGTGATCTAGAACTAACCATCCAAAATCACCTAATACTCTCGTGGGTGAGTACAATATAGAACTCGCCGCAATTTTTCAGCGTCTAGTGTAAAGCCATCCCAGTAGAGCCTGTTGCAGTAGCAAAGAGTCTAATACCATGTTTATTTGCTTGATTTCAAAAGATTGGCCAATTTCCCCACTCAAATCAAGCCTAACTTAACGAATGAGATTTTTTATAGTGATTGACCAGTGGTGCTGTAATTACTAAGTAGAAGTCTTAGGCTTCTACTGCCCCAACACTGGCCCATACTGCACTCTGGGCCTATTACCTCATACAAGAAGTATTTTCTGCAGAGTTTTCAGCCACAACATTAAAACCACAGACAGGTGAAATGGGTATTATCTCATTATTGACATCAATAATGACATCACAGTGGCCTCTGTCATGGGGCAGTAAGTGAAATGTATGTTCTCGATGTTAATGTGTTTGAAGCAAGAAAAATGGGCAAATGTAAGGATCTGAGCCACTTTGACAAAGGGCCTTAATGTGATGGCTGGACTATAACAGAGCTCAGAATACAGTGGTTATTACTTATAAACACTGGGGGCAGTGGTGCCTAGTGGTTAGGACTTTGCCCCTGAGATCCGAAGGTCACCCTTGAGCAAGGTACCGTCCTCACTTCACTGTTCCCCGGGCGCTGTTGATAGCTGCCTGCTGCTCCACGTGTGCAGGGTTAAATGCAGAGGACAAATTTCGTTGTGGTCACTGTGTGCAGTAGTGTGTTTCCAATGATGGGAAATCACTAATCACTAAAAAGTGACCCAAGAAAGGACAACCAGTGAATCAATGCTTATTGATGGGAGTGGGGTGTGAATACTGGCCTGTGTGCCTTCGATCCCACAGAAGAGCTACTGCAGCACAAAAAGTGAACGCTAGCTATGACAGGAAGGTGGCAGGTTGCACCACAGCCAATCCAATCCAATATTAGAACGATGGTTTTAATGATACAACTTTTCAATTTCAAGGTCAATTTACAATGGAGCACAGTGAATAAAAAAAAAGACTTTCAAGGAAAAGAGGAGAAGTTCCCTCCACGGGATCAACAACAGATTGGCTCCCTGTTCCATGGAAACAGTGATCCAGACCTACACACCCAACAAATCCGTGTTCGGCGATCCACACACTTCTCTTTTGTTATTTCTCCCTGGTAGAACCAGCTGCCCAGATACATCAGAACAGCAGAACTTCTTTACTTTCAAGAAGCTCCTCAAGAGCTCCACCTGAAAACTGTTTAGAGAATGCTCCACTAATAGTTCATGTTGGGGCACTTGTCGTCTGTACTTAATGACCAAGAGGAATGTACTGCCTAGCCCTTCGAGAAGCAAGTACAGTACTGTGCCCTGGAGAGGTTTTTCGCCTCTCCCGGAATTCCATACTAACGTTGTAGAACTCCATTGTTCGCTGAAACAAAGGGCCTGAGGGTTATTGTTTCATCAGAACACAAAACATTCTAATCACAATATTAGGGATCATACTCCCTAGGGACCGACCAGAGCTCATCACATATTTGTATCATGTTTGTGATAATAATGACCTTGATCAAAATTGCAGTTTGGTTGCTGCAGAACAAAAAAGATCCCATTGAGAGACCAGAAGAACTGAGAGTAGATCGTGATCAGATGGCCTGAGGGTATGAGGGGGCAACAGGGATAGAGGAGCTCCCTATGGTTTACAGGGGCTTTGAAAGAAGTGAGCAAATACAACAAATGCCAAAGGTGGAGGTTTACAATATGAACTTTCAACAAAGTTTCAATGAGCTCAGAGTGAGACAGCAAATCGAATGATCTCATGCTTTTATCATCAGCAGAACTTCAGTTTTATGGGTTAATCAGTACACAAGCGTGACTGGAGGAGGGACAGAACCGACACAATTTTTGCACGGTTACTGAAGCCGTTTTTGATCAGATTGGCATAAAATATCATCCTAACTTGTGTTTTTGAACTTTTACAGTTAACGTGGATTAATATTTGATTACTAATGACTAATAATCAATCCCTACTGTAAGTGGGTCCATCAAGGAAAACACAATGTAGATGAAACCCATTTCACATAGCAGCACAACCAAACGGTTTCTGTACCCTCATCAATGACTGATGGTATGAAACCTCTTTTGCAGAACAATAGGCAGAAATGAAGTATTCTCAAACCTCACAAAGGCCGTCATTTGAGAGAGGCCCAACCCATCCTTTCACTATAGACACTTTATAGGAAACTGAACTAAACAATTAACAATAAGATCACATATGTTGGCCTCAGGCAAATCTGTTTGTGTGTAACATAAGCTGAGAGTTCTTGTATTATATGACAGGACAGTTGATCTGCTTATAATGCAAATGGTGTAAGATTTTTACCACCATATCAAGTCTGATCATTTTGAACATGGAGCAGTGATAGTTGGTGGTTAGGACCTTGGCTTTGGGAACAGAGGGTCACAGGTTTAATTGCCATCCTAGGCATCACAGTGACACACTCAAGCAAGTACCATCCCCACTACACTGTCCTCTGTCGATAGCTGCCCACTGCTCCACATGTGCATTTGTGATTAACTGAATTTTGATACAAGGTCACATTTCAGGTGTATTCACAATGACCGACTCTTTCTGATTGTAATTAACTTGCCGACTCCGTTTGGCACTGCTTTTTCAGAAGCAGAACACACTGAATTACTAGAAAGTTAGCTCACATACCTGCTGTGCTGGTAAAGCAACTGCTGTCCTACACTGGTAAAAGTAAAGGTGCAATTAAGAGTTCTCTGTAGGACACTATAGAACAATTTTGCTTCCCTTAATAATTGGTTTTAGTGGGTGGTTCTTAAATATATATTTAAAAAAATTCACACTCATTACAAACATGGTTCTTTAGGGGTCTAAAATGGCTCTTCTTTGTGGTTTTATTTCCATTAATTTCACCAACCCTTGAAACTGCACAGGAGTTCAATGAGAATAAAAATAGTGGTTTCTAAATGACTCGTGGCTTAGACATATGGTTTTGCTTCCGCCAGCTTAGTTGTAGCTTCTCTGCGGTCTGGATCATGTTCTTACCAAATTCCAAACGAGGAAACTCTTTTCCTAGTACCTTTATGCAAATTTAAATGATGCATCAAGATATCATTCTATTCTTTCTTTACTGGACTGATGACTGGCGACTGGTGCTCCACACCCTTGAACAAAGTGCATATTCGGTTCCATTGTGCTTGTTTGCACTAATGAGCCAAAATATTATGGCCATCTGCCAGATATCCTGTTGATTCCCCATATGGCACCACTACTACAACTGGCATAGCGTAGCTGTGCTCATATTTCCATTAAATAACCCACAACAGCATTGTTTTTCTATTTTTAATTGTCTTCTGCAACCAATTAAAAAAAATACAAAAAATGAAATATGCAAAAGCCCAAGAACCTTACATTAACCATCTTATCCTCTTCGTGTAGAGTACAAAGTTCTTTAGTGTATGGTCAGAGGGCAGGTAAGGAGGTTATGGAAGCAAACTGAAGGCATGCAACCCACAAGCAGATACTTTGTGAACACAGCAAATTTCTCATAATGTGGGGAAGCATCTGTGAAATCATAACAAGGCTGAACTTACCAAGCCATAAGAATGATGACCAGCTGTGTGGATCATAATCTGTTCAAACTTTAAATGTAAAAACACTTATGACACCATTAAACCAATGGGTGACATCACAAGCAAAAACATGACTGCATAACAGATACAAACCGTTTATGCGACTTAAATAATTACAGTTGGTAATCAGAGGTTTGAATTACAGTTTTACCCATTTATAGCTGTATGTAAGTACTGATGCAAAATCCTTAGAGACCTGGCGCTCTTATGGAAGAGTCCTTAAGATCATCACATGACTTATGGGTCCTGGAGTTGTTTGCTCTAGGAATGCGACTGTGAGGCACCATGGTCCTCATCGTCTGGAGGGCAATCCACAAAGTCAGCTAACATGGAGGCCATTGCTTCATCATCCAGCTGGGAGACATAAAGAGGGAGACACTTAGTTAGAAAGTGAGAGAGTGTATGTGAGAGTATGTGCAAGTTAGTATATTACTGAACAATTTATCTGCAGGATGATTAGCATTAGACTAGAAGTGCATCCTCCAAACTGTGTAGCTGCAGATAGTGTTTATATACTGTGCAAGGAGGATAAACATCAGGGGCCTCTACATTCATTGACTCCTCTGGTTCTTGTATTACTCACCCAGAGCTAACTGCTCTTTAAAGACACAGTTCAGAAAAAAAGAAAACATTTTTTATCCAAATGGTGTGGTATAAGAGGAAATTGTACAAACAAAAAAGTTGCACAAACATGTTCTTTCACATGTTCTTTCATTTTACAATAGTTCCTAATTCTATGAAAAGGAATTCAATGATTTTACCAACATTTCTTCATATGGAACATGTCAAGTCAAATGTATTTATACAGCGCTTTTTACAACTGACGTTGTCTCAAAGCAGCTTTACAGAGATTATAGAGTCCGGGTCCGAGCCCCCAATGAGCCAAAGCGACAGTGGCAGGAAAAACTCCCTAAATATAGGAAGAAACCTTGAGAAGAACCAAGGCTCAGAAGGAGAACCCATCCTCCTCTGGTCGACGCCGGAGAGTGATAAAAAGAGAAGAGATGTGGTTTCATACCAAATGGGGAACTGTAGAGAAAATGACTGACTCTGACAAAAAACAAAACTGGTGATAGAAACTAGTAGCAGCAATGATTGCAACAGAAACAGACATTTTAATAACCATCCTAAAACACTGAAGAAGTGAACCACTGCATTATCTTCTTCTCCACACAATACAGCTTCTTAAAAGTACAAATCAGTTTGTATATTTCATGACCACAGTACAGGTGTAGAAACGCACCTTTTTCTTCTCACATCCCTGCTGAGATCCCTCACCACCTTCACAATCTTCTATTTTCCTCTTTGTCCCTCTTGCTTCATCCTCCTCCTCCTCCTCCTCTTCTGGTTGGCCTTCATCCTTCTCTTTCTCCACAGTCTTCTCTTCTTCCTGTGGTGTGACATCTTCTGATGTAGCAGCTGTACTTTGATTAGCGCGCTCTTCTTGTTTTGCCTCAGAATTCTGCTCACCATCTTCTGCAGCCGGCTCCTGACTTTCCTTAGGTACTTCTGAATCCTCTGGGGCTGTAGGTGCTGGCTCTTGTCCGGTACCTTCTTGCTCCCACGACCTTGCTTCCTGCTCAGGTGCCATGGCGGAGGAATTTTCTTCTTGTTCTCCTTCTGCCTCTCCACCCATTACAGGAACCTCAACCTGAGGCTCTCCAGCCTCACTTTCATTCCTTTCTACAGCTCCAATGTTCTCAATCTCTTCCACAGTCACCTTATCCTTCATACCCTCCTCTCCAAAGACGCTTTGGATACCCTCCATTTCTTCTATCCCTGCTTCCACCTGTCCTTCCCTGTCTATATGGTAGGCCTCCATGCCCCTTTCTTCTTGCTCTTCAATCATGACCTCACCCTCCTCTGCTCCCATCACAGCTCTTCGGTTCTCCCCCTCCAAAGGCTGGATCTCCTCGTCATCATCTTCATCATCTTCCTCTTCTAACTCTTCTCCTTCCTCTTCTTCAAACTCCTCATACTCCTCCTCTCCATAGAACTCCTCCTCTTCTGGGAAATCGCTGCCTTCGTCCTCCTCCTCATCTTCTTCCAGCCCTTCCTCCTCCTCTTCCTCTTCTCCTAGCTCATCCTCATCCTCCATTTCTTCATCTTCCTCCTCTTCATCATCTGAGCTGTTGATGTTGATGACATTCTGGTCCTCCTCAGCAGCAGAAGGCTGTTGCTGGAGCTGGCGGGAAGTTTGAGCCAGCTGGCTCTGCAGCTGCATGTGTAAAGAAAGGCCCAGTTGTGCAGACTGACCACCTGAGGACGGTTGCATCAGCATCTGCTGGAGCTGGGGACCAGCAGGGAGAGAGTTCCCAAGGCCGCTGGGAGATGCTGAAAGAGACACCGCGCTAGAGTTTAGAGGAGGCACCAAAGAGACCAGCTGGTCTGCCTGGCCAGGACCGGGGAAGGAGTTGATGTTGTTGGCATCGGTTGGCAGAATCTGATGGGAAATGGAGGTGGGAAGGTCATTGGGGAGAGAAGTTTCAACAGCGCCTGCTTCGGCAGGTGGGGCCATGGTACCCCCTGGTGGTGGAGGGAGAGTCTGTGTATTAGTTGCTCCTTCCTGCATCTCCATCATTCCTTGAGGCATTATGACCACACTGTCATCGGAATCGCTCTCTAGAGAGATCTCCACATCTTCAGGTTCTTCTTTATCATATCGAATAAACACCTGCCGCTGACCCTCAGGGGCCCCTAGACCTGGCAGTTCTGCCGGTTGGGATGGAGAAAGTAGCAAGTCGCTCTGAGCTCCAGTGGCACCTGTTGGTGTGGGGAGCACAGGAGGAGCCAGGGGAATATGGTTTTCCAGGGAACCCAGCAGGGCTGCAGGGCCTAACCCCAGAGGATGTCTGGCAGCAAAAGAAGGCCCTGGTGCAGGACCCCCTAACAAGGAAGGTAGGGAGAGTGAGGAGCTCTGGGAAGGTCCAAGGACTGGCGCACCTGGAGTGGGCTTCAGAGTGAGAGGGGGTAGAGGAAGGGAGATGGAGGGAGTACGTGGATGAACTAGCATGTTGCATATGGTCAAGGCTTCAGCACAGAATGAAGAAACCTAAAAGGGAAAGAGAAGTCCAGTGAGGACGGCGCATAAATTGTCAACATAGGCAAACAGTACTCAACAGAAACATGCCAGAATATGCCATAAAGCTTAAATGCAGAAATGGAAATAAAGAACAATCATTTGTAGCAAATGAATAAAAAATAGTAAAAAATTTAATGTATTAAATGTACATCCCTCAAAGAACAGACATTAAAAATTTGACAATTTATGTTTGTTAATTTAAGCACATAAAAATAATAATTTGGCAAAAGTCCACCATTACATTTATCATTTTTCTCTATTATTTTGCATAAGGAATTACATTCAGTTTAAAATGAATAAATAAAATTAAAAAAAACACTACGGAGGACAGACTTTACTTTTGATGCCAAATCTACTACAAAAAATTTGCAAAATGTTTTTAGAAGCTTTTTTGGGAGAGACTAAGTGAAATAACATCAGTGCACTGATATATGTAGATTCAGTTTTCTCTTCTCATCTACTCCATACTTACCTGACTCTATTCAAAATCCCAGACTAGTAATCCTACATGGGATTGTTTAAACCAAGACCAAAGATCTGAGTCCTCAGCAGTCAGAGCCAATTTATACAGGCTGATATACAAATTATATCAATGTTCAGCATAATTACTGAACAGGGTGTTGATTGCTGCTTTTCTCTGTTCAAACCCTTAAATACTAATATCCGGCACCTTTTAACTAATCCCAGCACTGCAGAGATAATGATGTAATTAACAAACCCTTCATGTGAATCGAGCACATCAGAGCAAAAAAAACACTAAAGCATGCGAAGCGGTGGTGCTTCAGGTGTTAACAACCTGTGTGATCATCATGTGAGTAGAAATACAGGGGATAGAGCTCAACATAACAGTTCTCAGTACACACAAGTTGCCAGACAGTTCACTTTGGTCCTGAAGTCATTTTTTACACTTTTGTTTAACACTTAGAACAAAAAAATCTAATTCACACTAATTTCCACCTTACCCCAAACATACCCAATCAGATCACACAAGTTTGCTCTTTTGTTTTGCACCACAATTATTAAGGCAAATGTATTAAAGGAAAACTTTCAGTGGCACAGCTTTTCATTACACATTAGCTACATTGTCTTTGTAGGCAGATGTGGATAAATCCACATAAGTAAACTGGTGGAATGAACTACCCAGCTACACCTGAACTGCAGAATCTCTCTCTTCGTTCAAGAAGCACCTCACGACTCAACTGTTCCGTGTCTGACTCAGCATCTAAGCCCAGCAGACCCATACAATCTTTCTACATAATGTTTCCAGAGAGCAATTCCCCACTTGTTCATTCATTGGTGGTACTTGTAGCGTTAACTGTTAATAAACATTGACAGTAATGTACCACTGCGGTTCATATTGTAACATCTGCCAGCTGTATCTCATGTCCTAGACTTGTTTGAAGCACTTAACAATGATTAGAAATGTCCTGGACCCTTTTAGCAGAACCGGGTTGTAATAGCTGTACACTCCCCAGTCTGTATTTAATACACTAGACTTGTTTATAGCACTTAATGATAATGTGAAATGTATTATACTCTTCTCGTACTCTCATACAGTAATGTTCACTTACAGCTCATGATGCAGCACTTACCATCTGCATTCAATGACTTAAGGGAATGTGCTGAATTTCTTTGTAGAACTCACATCAGTGCTGTCATGAGTGAACTGAATGCTTGATTGTTCCTGTAGCTGGAAGTCGCTTAGGACAAAAGTGTCAGGCAAATGAATAAATGTAAATGTAAACTAATGCTAAGTTACCTTAACAGGTAAGATTGGATACAACCAGAATGTTTTCAGGCTTTGGACCAAAAAGTGTTGAATCTACTGCTTCAGGACTGTGATCGTTTCGATTTACTCACCATAATATTGCGGTCTCGTCGGCCCTGGCTGAACACGGACACGGCACAGGAAAGTGGGGGAGGCCAGCGTGGGGAGGGCACCAGCACCAGTGCCAGCATGAGGCGATACAGCTCCCGGCGAGGAAGGCCACAACTATACTGACCACTAACACTGCCACTGATCTCTGCGCCACATTGAGCCTGCTGATGCAGTTTCACACACAGGGGCACCACCAGGTCCTGCAACCTCTGTTAGTGAGAGAGATA
>JBBIGC010000013.1:11869873-11884486 GCA_037576955.1 Lepidarchus adonis | reverse complement strand
CACACACACACACACACACACACACACACACACACACACACACACACACACACACACACACACATATATATACATTATATACAGTGTCCTCTATAATGTTGGGACATTGACATTTTAAAAATGTACCCCTCTTCTCCTTTGTGTAAAATTTAAAATCAAACCGTCATGATTAAAATGCACATTCCAGATTTTAATTTTATTATTTGTTATTTGCATACATTTAGTTTCACCACATAGAAATTAAATTTTTTATACTCAGTCCACCTCATCTATAAATTATGGTTTAAAATTATTTATTTGTCCCAAACATTATGGAAGGCACTGTATATTGTTATATCTGTTATTATATATATCATATATGCTTTTGAATGAGTCACAATACAGGGCTGCCAGTCTGAGCAGAGATCATTTACATCAATCAGTCCTAAAAGCACAACCAGCCTGTTTTTGTAATGAGTAAAGAGGTTGGAAAACGATTAAAAGAAGATTGTTTTAGTACACAAACATAAGCGTGCCTCAAGAGAAATGTTGCATATGTGCTATTCGCAATAACAGTATGCATGCTAGCTAAAATGAGCTCCTACACTGCAGAATGAACCACAGCTCACATCAAATGCAGTCCTCACAAACATTTATTTTTCATTTTATAGTAAACTGCAATCCTGCATGGCAAATGCACAGCACTAAATACATAATCTGTCTGAACCATTCATGTTGTCATCTGTATGTATCGAGATCCATACAGATCCATACAACATACATACAACACTATTGTTAATTACATAATTTATTAAGTGTGTGTACAAGGCTGTACTGTTATTTTCCAGGTCTAAATAATATTAGAATAGTCTGCAGCCATTTGAGTGAGGAAAAATGCACACAATAAAAGAACACACAATCTGCCTTTTTGATTTAGACGATTTTGACCTTAGAGATGCCTTGGATCCCAGCAATGACATTGGAGGTAAAGGGAAAGACACTGGCAGAGGAGGTGAGTGTTAATACCGTTTGTAAGTGATGCTGTTTGAAATGATTTGATGCTAAAATTAATGTGGAACATTTGTTATTTGTATTGTAAGGTGTGTATGTTGTATTGTTTATGATGAACCATTTTTTGGTATGCGATTATACACTGATCGGCCATTACTTTAACACCACCACAGTAGCTGTTCTGTGGGTTTAGGCTCCCTGCACGAGCTAGCCTTTACTCCCTAAATGTATCAGTGAGCTTTGGGTGCCCATGACCCTGTCACTGATTGACCAGTTGTCCTTGGATCACTTTTGGTTGGTACTAACCACTGCAGACATGGAACACTCCATAAGACCTGCTGTTCTGGAGAGGTTCTGACTCTAGTCATCTATCCACCACAGTAGGTTCACTGGCCAAACTGAAAACCGATGATTGAAGAAGAATTACTGCCCACTGGTGGAGTTAATCAGCAAAGATACGGGAAGCGAGACTCCTCAGTTTTCCCATTGGAGAGAAAGGAATATCTGCCATTTTGGATTCTGATTCAGGTGGTGACTGTAAGACGCTGACTCGTATTTTGTAATATTAAGAGCACCGGTTTAAGGAAAAAGAAAAAAACAACAACACTGAGCAGAAGGCAGGCTGGATGCGCAGGGTCAGCAATGCAGTTAATTTATTTCGTCTCACAGGGGACTTTCTAGGGGATATCTGGGAAATTGCTTCAATTGGAGAAGGGAAAGGTGATGCTGAGCCCAGTATGTCTTATGTATCCACGGCAACTGGCTGTGAACATGCATCCCCCAAGTCCTGTGCTACAGGAGGGTCAGTATGAACATCCAGAAAACACTGTAGATGCAGCCATAAGCATAAGAAATGAACTAAGGAAAATAAAGGATGTTCTGTGTAATTTAAGCCTCACGCTCCAAGAACTGGTAAAAAAAAATTAACACCTTGTTATTTGTTTTTTACATGCTTGCTGTTTAAGGTTGCTTCTTTAGCACATTTCTAGGGGACAGGCTCAGGATTAGGGGAGTGTACTTTTGTTTAAAACACTGGCATTAAGGAGTAATAATACCACACAACACATACACACCATATGACGTATGCAGAATATATGTGTTATAATATCAGTATATTATTTTTTAAACATCAAGGTTATCAATTCTGGTATTCTAGTACACACTCAAACATTTTTACATATTGAGAGCCATAAGTGCCATGATCATATATCACCAAGAGCTTGTTTACAATATATTACACATCCTGTCTATTTCAGAACCTACGTTATTATATGTATGGCACAGATAGGCCCTTATATGTGGTGATCTGCAGTGCACACACATCCCATACACACATAGACTATAAAGAATCATGCCACCAATGGCAGATTTTAAGCCAGCAACAAACATCATTCCACCACTGCTTAGGTACAGTTAGGTACAAAAGACTGGTGAGCGAGGAACTAAATAAACACTTTTTTGACACCAAAGAGATACCATAACATCTAGTTAACTAATCAGCATTAAAGGATTGACAAAAAGTTGGATGAGAGTATCTTGTGTTTGTTGAAGTGCTAGAGTGTATTAAGAGTTTATCAGATAAAGAAGCTGCACAAATTCACTACTGTTTGCCTCAAGACTGTAGTTCAATTGGTAATCCTAAATAAAGGTGCAGTTCCTATTTACCAAATACCAAATACTTCAGCCTGAGACAAAATCATGATGGTTCAGGTCTGAGTGCAATAAGAAAAGAAACATTTGCATTAAAATTAAACCTCCTCGATTGGTCTCCTGAAAATCAAATCCACCCTGTATGAACATTAAATGCCTTATTTGCCAGGAAGCCAGTTATCACACAACTCCAGCTTGAATATTACTGCTTCCTAAAATAAATGACTCATAAGTTGACCCAGGTCATCTTGCCACAAGGTTGTTTGACAGATTAGTGCATCATTCATTTTGGATTAAAAATGTGATGTGGGGCTTATACTGTACCATCCCATACAGCTGGTGTGGTGCACTTCAGGGATGACAGGAAAATAACGGACAGGTCAGCTAGTTCTCTTCAGAAACCGTGTGTTATGAAGTCTGTTATATTTAGGTCTCAGTTTCTGCTCCAAACCAGGGTTTTTCTTTTTAAGATCATTCTAATGTGCTCTAAAAACATGTTTGTAATTTTCCACTATAGAACAAGATGCACTTTGTACAGAAAAGAGACACATGCATAGGTCATTAAACCTTACAGTTTTCAGCATTTGCATATCATAATTTTCTAAAAATACAAATTTTTAGTGTACTCAAATGCCTGTGGCACTCTCTGATTCCTGTTTGTACACACATTTGGGAACTTGTGTTCATCTAGCACTTTTTTTAATGTCATCTTCTCCTTTTCTAAATCACTATGTGAAAGGGACATAATCATAATCACACACCTGTGTGAACAAATGAGGCCCAAGTGATCACAGAGCTCCCAGAGCGGGAGTGGGGAAACTTGCTAGCTATCTAGCTAATAACAGTGTCCATTTCTTTGCAGTTTTTGTCTATATGCACTTACACTCGCAGCACTCACATCTGTTTTATAGAAAAAAGGAATAAACTGAGGAATAACCAAAATCCTTTCACATTTTAACCTCATAAAATGATAAAATACTATTGTTGTAACTTTTGTACCTTCTCAGTTGTTTTCTACTTGTTACTTTCTAATGTTGTATGTGTTTGTATAAACTTTTACACATACATTTAATAAATTCATTATTATAAAGCAATTTATGATCAATTATCTCCTTTCTATAACTGGTAGCTTTCTCTTGCCCTTATGTTTATGTTTTGTGTCCCTTGAACTTGTGGTGAACGGCCAAATCTGTGTCAATGATGACGGTTCTGCTAATATTTTAGTGTGATTTGATATGTTGCACAGTTAAAGAGAGTTTGTGAGTAGCACCCACACGTTTAACATTGTCTAGTTGCATTGGCGAAGCAGGACTGCTTCCATGTGTGGCACAAACAGTGTTACTATTTCTTTTGGATATTTTATGTCATGCTGTCAAATCGGACACTTAGCTGAAGACAGAAGAACATCAGTATGTTATGCAGAAATGCTGAGAGCAGCAACCATGTGGCTGCCAACACCAGTAGGTGTGAGGGACACAAGTGGCATCAGAATATACTGGAGGTTTAAGACACGTTACATAGTCATCTAGACGACTTGTCTACCTTTTTATTATCGTTATTGAAGAGTGAAAACACCACACCCAAAATCAGTATTGTTCACTGTTGAGAGTGTTTCAGCTGCTCCAGCGGATGCTAACCGCACTAGCTTCAGCTCTATGGTCCTATTCTATGAGCTTGTGTGAGTGTCTCAACATTTTCAAGTAAGTCTAATTATTTATCCACAAAAATGAGCAAACAAATGGATTTCAGGTATTAAATGAGGCATTTCAGCAGCTGACTGTGATTATCTGACATGTTAATTTTGGTATTTGCCATTTGTTATTGCCAGCTGGTCTACAGCAGTGTTCCAGACTCAGGCCCCAGATGCCCCCTGCTCACATTTTAGTGTTTATATTCTAATATATATGATCCAGCTTTTTCACAACCCTTCCCTAAGCTGAAGTTGGGAAGGAAAATGAGCAGGATAGGGATTGTAGAATCACTGTTAGAAAACACTGGTCTTTATATCCATCAGAGGTAAAAAAAAGCTTCTAAAATCTTACTGACCATCATGTAAAGATGATCAAAGTGGGGGAATTGTATGCCATCTCGTGTTCCTGTCTGATAAAGGTTTTGGAGGTAGTCGAGGTGATGGCAGACCCAATATCAGAGGTGGAAATGGTGGTAAGATACCCAAAAGCTTGATGAAGGGTGACACTTTAAGGTCTGGGAAAAAACCTGTTTGTCTCTTCTCCATGTTCTGTCAACTCTTTCCTTAATTTTCCTGCATAAGTGTTGCCACCCAAGTGTTCCACCTTCTCCTTTAACAAGGCCTACTTGGTAGTCTGGCCAAGAACATAGTCTTAAGGAATGTAAGTTGCACACTCTACTAATAACCCATCACCTCGATATTCTCTTAACCAATAACCCTGCATGGTTATTGTGGTCTTGCACAACAAATGTATAACTTTTTAAAGTGTTTTTCACTGGATCTGGTCAACTGCTAACTTTCTTCTCTCCTCCTTTTATATGTGAATACTTCTTTAATTTCTCTTCCTTATTTCTATTGAGGACTTTCCTCCTGTGTAGGAGTAGGAGTAGTATTAGGTCCTTAGTATAGGTGTATGCTTGGTTTTGCATCTTAAAGCTTGTTTTCTGTCCTGGCAGGTGGTTCCTTTTCAGATGACGACCTTGTGAATGTGGGAAACGATGGCTCCTACAAGCCAGACAAAGGGAAAGGTAGTATTGTAGATAATTTTTCCTTTTTATCACTTTTTACTTATTCAGACATTTATCTGAATTGTGTTTTGAAAGCAGTGTTTTGGATGGACAGTCGTTATTGATTGCCTCATAACTGAACTGAACATTTTTCCTCGTTCTGTAAAGTTTTGGACATAGTAGGTTCTGTTGCAAAAGCAGATTATATGTATACTGTATTCCCCCAAGGCTCATACATTGATTTTACAAACCTGGTTTTGGATGTGGCTTGCTTTAATGGGGTGGCCTATCTAAAAAAATTAAAACACATTCGCTGAAAGTATAATTCAGTGTGCAAAAATACAATATCCCAAAATGATTAGTTGAATTTAAATGCACTGTTTACTGCAGCAATAAACAGTTCAAAAAGCAAAGGAAAGATAGACCAATGAAGGGTCTGTATAAAATGCAGAACATGGAAAGCGCCATTGCTTACCTCCACTTTCCACTGGAAACCAAATTGTTTGCCGGAACTAGCATTGGTTAGCAGTTAGCCTAGCCGTCATGGTAGACCTTGATGTACCAAAGTACGCAGACTCTCTGTGTATTGTAAAATAAAAGTGGTTGTAGACCTGATCTCATCTAAATGCAACATATTATTAGCTTTACTAAGTATAACCTCACAATCTGGTTTTCATATTCTGGGTAATATGACAAATGAATTTGAAGATAAATAAGATAGAAGATGAAGAAAACCCTTTGTTTGATGCTGGAATTCGATGCACCTCTGCGTGTATGATGGGTGACGAAGTTCTCTCACTTAAATAGCACTGCTACTTCGAGCATCTCTTAAACCTCTGCAGCCAGTTGCTACATTACATTACATCCTAATATATAATACAAGCTGGGAAAAAGCAAAATCTAACAGAAATAAAAGGAACAAAAATTGCTGACTGGGAAAAGATGACTATTTAATTTTTGTTTGAACGACTGGAGGGTGGGAGTACTGCAGTACAGCAATGTCCATCATCCATCTACATATACATTCTTCAGTATAAAATTAGCAATGCTGAAATGCAAAAATTATTAGACTCACTTTTCTTCATAGATTTAAGTTTTTATTTGTGACAACCCTGTCATTATCTAGAGTATAGTACCCTGCTTGGTATGAGGGATTTGTGTGTTTCTTCAGGTGGTGGAAAAGCTGCAAGCAGTGATTTGGACTCTACTGACAATAGTGATTACGGTAAGAATTATATCCCCATACATACATTATACAGATTTCAGTGATTTTGTCTCTAAAGTCTCTAAAGGACATGGAAAAAAATACGCAATATTTTCAACAAACATTAATGCATAGTCTTTATATGCCATAAATTGAACAAAAATAAAACATAAAAACATTAATTTGGCACTGTGCAAAAGTTTGGGCACCCTACATAATCAGTACTTAGTAACTCTTCCTCCCTCAGATATCACAGCTTGCAAACACTTTTTAGAGCTAAAAGTTTTTCATTTCTTGTACTTGGGATTTTCTCCCATTCTTCCTGCAAAAGGTTCTAGTTCTGTAATATTCTTTGGTCGTCTTGCATGCATAGCTCTTTTAAGATCTACCCACAAATATTCAGTGATGTTTAAATCAGGAGACTATGATGGCCATTCCAAAACCTTCAGCTTGCGTCTCTTGAGGTCGTCCATGGTGGATTTGGAGGTAAGTTTAGGATCATTGTCCTGTTGTAGAAGCTCATCCTCTTTTCAGCTCTTTCCATTCTTCCCACCACCCATGCAATGCTTCCTGTGCCACTGGCTGCAACACAACCCCAACGCACGGTAGATCCACTCCCATGCTTAATGTTTGGCAAGGTGTTCTTTTCATGAAATGCTGCTCCTTTTCTCTCCAAACATGCCTTCGCTGATTGTGGCCAATTCTGCTGACTCTTCCATGAAGGTCTTGTGGAATGGTGCACCACCACTCTTGAGTCTGCTAAATCTTTTGTATTTGTCTTTCTGACCAGCATACTCTCTGATAGTTTTCTTGATCTTCCAGATCTCATCTTGACCTCCACAGTTTCGTGAACTGCCATCTCTTAATTACACAATCTTACACAGCTGCTTAGATTAATCCATGGTTGTTGAGTGTCTACAAGTGTGTGCACAAGGTTTGAAGAGTCAGAATATTTGTAAAGCCTTGAAATTGGCACCAGCTGTTATTTATTAATGACAGCTGTTGATATGCATCAGATCTAATGAGCTGATTAAGGTCTGAAACCTTGTAAATAGAATCTGAGACTTTAGACTCTTAGGGTGCCCAAATTTTGCACAGTGCCATAATAAAGTCTTTTTTTGTTCAATTTATGGCATAAAAAGTAACTATGCATCAATGTTTCCTGAAAATATTGTGTATTATTTTCCATGACCTAGAGAGACTGTGTTAACATCTTTTCAATGACAAAATCACCAAAATCTGTTTTTTATTTTTAATTAAAGGGTGTCCTAACATATATATATGCAAAAGTATTATTGTCATGGGCCACGAATCGCATATTGTGAGACACCCCTAGTATTACATATTATACTGTTTTTGGTGGTTCCTATGTTTTGTTAGAGATGTGACACCAGAAATAACAGCTACTGTAAGTCAGTTTCCACAGTTTGACTGACTTACGTTTCCACCTTTAGACACCATGGCAGAGACTGGCACCATTGCTGGCATTGTAAGCGCTGTTGCCATGGCACTGGTTGGTGCAGTCAGCAGCTACATCTCCTACCAGAAGAAGAAGTTCTGCTTCAGCATACAACGTAAAGACAAGCAGCCAGCTTCACTAACAATATGTTGATCATTTTGAATCAGTCTTTATCGTCCCTCACTGTCTTCTTACCTGTGTACAGAGAGTCTGAATGCAGACATGGTAAAGGCGGATAATCCAGAAGCTGTTGTGGCTCAGGAGCCTCAAGGTAAAGATCCCACTAGTAGATTGATTTACTTTTGATCTCAAAGATGATTTCATCTTAATTATAAAATATAAACATGTTGGATATTTTATTAGACAAAATTACTTTTCTTTACTGGTTTTTGACCACAAATCTTGGAAACCTAGAATCAAGTAGCTTTGTTGTACTTTTCAAATGCAATCAACTAAATTACACAAGAAATGATAATAAAACAAAATGTACATTCTGTGCAGTCCCAAGTTTGCATTTCTGAATGTGGTCAAGAAATGACAAAAATTAGTAGCAAAAAGAAGCTATTATTGTCAAAATACAATAACAAAACGGTGGATTGAAAGTTTGAATCTTCATTTTTCTTGGTGATCCCAGTGTATAATCTTTGTTTGGTTCACAGTATCTGATAATGTAGTCACCTTCATTGTTGTGATCTCATTTTTATTTTGTCTTTGCAGTTCAGCAAACTCTTCTCCAACCCCCAAATGCTGAACCCCCCACAGAAGATAATGCAGTGTAGCCTGTACCACGTCTGAGCTGAAGAGGGCGCAGTGATAAAAGCTTATATCCTCCTGATGGGAAAACTCAATCCTTCCCAGCCTGCACTTGCTAATCCATTCTTTTTCAACTAATACCCATTCAGCTTCCTCATCTAATCCGACTTTCTGTAAATATCATATTTGTTTGCCTTCTTCACCAATAAGATTACTGTTTACAATATTATTCCTGCAAAAAAATGAAGAATTGTGCTGTTAACATTTGAAGGTGGATGTGTGTGTTTTGTTTGAGAGAAGTTAGTCTCTCAGTTGGCTTCACACTTGTGTATCAAAGAATCACTGTGTAACTAGTGTGTGACATTAATCCAAAGTGACTGAATAACCAATATTAATATACATAAATCTGAAAACGTCTGAAATCCACTTCTATAGGGATGAACTTATAGAACGGAGTATATATTATTGATTGAGTGACCTTGAAATAACCAGAAATAAGGATTTGTTACCTTTTTATGCGCACCCTTTTCACACTTTGAAAGGTTTTTACATGATTTGTATATATTTGCTGTGCTTTTACAGAATAATGTGAAGTGATTGTTGTACATATGCAGGATTGTGTCCTAGAATGTAGTTTCTAGAGAAAGTATGAAAAACCCCTGACACTGTCAGACGCTAACCTACAGCTGCTCACCTTTTACTTTGCTTTTAACAGTAAGTGAAAACTGGAAATGGGCATATGTGTGAAAAGTTGATTGTGTTGATGAAGAAACCGTGTTGAGTCTTTGCTATATTGATTTGTTTTCGTGTGTGCGCGCGTTTTGATTATTAATACATCAATAGCAGTTTTGAATTTAATATGTAGGTGCCTAGATAGACTTGTATGAATTTGGCCTAACAGAAGGAATAAGTAGATGCTGAGGTCACTCTTACATGCTAGCACAGATCGTAATTGAATGGTATGTTTTTGTATTATGTATGTAATTTCCTTTTTGGGATTTTTAAAAACAATATTGTGCGTGTAAATTATGTATTGTGTGTATTCAGATTTGTAATCGAATGGTTGTAGCAGTGTATCCTTATAGACACTTGTAGCAGTATATATATGGAAGTGTTTGGGGGGGGGGGGGGGGGGAGGGGGGGGGGGGGGGGGGGGGGGGGGGGGGGGGGGGGGGGGGGGGGGGGGGGGGTTTTTTCCCCCCCCCCCCCCCCCCCTGCTTTAGTAGAATGGGGTCGTCTTTCCTAAACAGTCATGTTAATAGTGCAGCGTTTGGACTTCGATTGTCTTTGTCTTTTTATCCTAGTACTGTTGCACCCGTCACAGTTTTGCTGTTGCCTTACTGAATTTTCAGCTGTGCTACAATTTGCCTGTGTTTGGTTCACTCAGAGTTAGAACTTGTCTATAAGGACCATAGGGCTCATTGTGAGTAGAAGCAAAGCAAAACGAGATGAAACACAGTCTGTTTTCCTTCCCGAGATTTCCCAGCTTTCTCGCCTGTCGTGCCCTCTTTGTCACACTCAATTTTGATGCACCTTCTCTAGCTTCTTAGCCACTTCCTGCTGGTGCTTTCCTTTTCTATGCCTTACCCTGTACACCGGGGGAAACAGCAGCACTAACGCAGACCAGAATGCAGTACTGACACTACGGCAAGACTGGCTGCTTCAATTGAATGTGTTCAAACCAGAAGTATGTGGTTGAACTCTTTGAAGGACACTGCAACATTTCAGAAGAAGAACATAGTTTTAAAAATTGAAAAATCATTTTCTGCAAGACTACAGCTAGAATTAAAGATCAGATCATCAACCACTCACTGTTCCTCTAATACTCCTGCTAGAATCCATCTTTTTGCACAGCATCTACAAAGTCACGTCCTATCAAGGGTTCGTTCCTGGTCACCGGTTTCTAACTAACAAACAGAATGTCTACTGAATGTAACTTTTTTCCTGTGCTGCCATTTTGTTTGTTAGGTTTACCACTTCAGTGTAGCATCTTTGGTGCTACGTTTGGCAAAAATGCAGAACACCAAAGATATGATATTGAGGGAGAGAACTTGTCCCTTTGCATGTGCTTTGATGTTTCTGGCGACTGTTCAGGGTTGGTTTGTAGCAAATTTAAAATTCACAAATGCCTCTAATCTTCTAGCAAGGAATCCAAGCGGCTTTCGAGTTTGTTCTTCATAATCTGACTGTTAAAACCAGTGGATTCAACCATCCTTCATAATTGTGGCTACATCTATGAGATGAGATGAGATGATGTATTCCATACAGGTTATGAGTCAGAGGTTGCAGTCTGTAAGGAATTCTGGGCTTTCTTGGGTCATTTGAATACGCAATACTCTTTGAAAAAGGGTGAAAACACAGATGCATGCTTTGGTTATCTAACTATACACTTTTTTTTCTCGCATACTTGATAACTTGAAGTTTGGACGAGTTTTATAGGGAAAGAGTTTTTCTGAAGTGTGTTGGATTTGCACTGCCAGTGAAGTGACTGTTTGTAAGCATTACAACACCTGTGCCGCAGATCAGATTGTAATGCTGTGTAGGGACTTTGCATTGTGGGATTACTGCACTGTTGTCTTTAACCTCCAGAAGATTCGATCTTTTGCACAGAATCTCGTGATCACCAGTGCCTGTTGTGTTCAGTTTAGAATATTCCTGAGGCACACACTCACCATTGAGTGAAGGCCAGAGGTTATTAAAGATCTATAGACAATCTACACTGCTAAAACTGTAGTTTCTATTGATTTTTAGCACTACAGATCTGCTCTAAAATTTCAATATCTCACTGGCAATTCCTGACAGAAAGAGATTAATGTGAACAACAACACAAAAAAAACAATAAAAGATTGAAACTAAATGAGACGCTGCTGCTGTTTGTTTTTTGTTTTATTTTTTCCACTGGAATGTCAGAAGTTTCTTCAAACTTGGCTATAAGGCATGACACATTCTTGGAACAAACTAAATATAAAGGACTACATATTAGAATTCATAGCAGAGGTGTTGAGCAACAATATATAGAAAAACACATGGTAGAAATATGAAATGGTGAATAAACTTAAGTAATTTCACAAAGGAAAAAAAAACAAACCGTAAATGTAAAGGTGCAGGTACAAAGTGCATACGTGTTTAGGTTGGCATTATGATTTTGAACTGGCAGTAAACACTGTATCACTGTATAGTTGTTTATTTAGAGAGTTCAGTCAAGCACCCTTTTAAAGTTATTTTGCTATTCATTTTTCCTATTTCCTCCTTTTTAGTATGGTATTATTACTAAATCCTTCTATCACTTTACCCCCTAATCTCCCATTCTCATATCTACATGCTCATTCATTTTAACATACGAGTTCTGCTGTTCCGAAGTGTGAGATAGGTGATAGACACCAAGTGCCCAACAGCCACTTCTCAGTTAAGTTGTACAGCTCATGAAGACACCAACTAGACAGCATGCAACTGGTGGAAAAATGCATCGTTATGCATCATGTTAAATGAAAACTAGCCCCGTACATATGAAGATACAAAGCAACTTGCCATGGAAAAGTTACTAAGAATAAAAATGAGAATTACCCTCAATAATTGTGTATTTTTGGCTCTAATGTTACAGCTGTGGTCTTCTTGGTACATCATTTTTCAAAACAAAAAAGGATCAATACAATTAAAAATGCACCTAAACAAAGTACAGTTAAGTCACATTTCTACTCAATACTTTAAAACTACCTCAAACGGATCAATGAAAAAACACTAAGCCTTTTAAAAATGAAACAAACACAGTAATGACAGTGTAATGACAAAATTGGACATAAAATAGAAAAATAGTAACTGAATATAAAAGTACTCCCTTAAAAAATGACACAATGGAATAAAAGTTCAAGTAGCTAATAACACAAATGTAAAAGCATGAAAAGGAGTGACTGGCACAGAGGCAAATGTGAGATGGCAAGAAAAGACATGGAAATGGGGAAAACAACAAAACAGCAGACAGAACACTTATTTTAGTGAAGTACAAATATATTAACTCATTTGTGCATATATACAGGTCAAATATTAGCTAATAACAGTAAACCATGGCCTAAACCTACTGCTTAGCATTACGCTGAGAAAAGAAACACTACAAGCACGTTTTCACAGTTTAGAAAAGGTGAAATCTGAAGTACAGCAACTGGTTTGTGGGTTTAAGAAAGTGAACAGAAATGTTTTTATTTTGCTCGTTTCGTTTTTCATCCTCGAGCACTTACTGCTCTTGCCTGAGAGTGTGTTAGTGGAGAAGTGCTCGTGTGTGTGTGTGCGTAGTTAAACACTGGTGTGAAGTGGTGTACCACCATGTGAGGGTGAAGAAGCATGCTCTGAAGATGAGGAGATGGAACGTGATGAAGATGCTTCTCTCTGGAGCTCCTCCACTTTCTTCTGGAGCTCAGCGCGCAGAAATAACAGCTCCTTCAAGTTCTGATGTACCGGCATCTATACAAAACATAGAAGCACACTGTAGTACAGACGGGAGAATAACATTGGTGTATAATATTTTGGTGGTAAAAACAATAGTGACACCTAGAAACAATATCAAAAATACTATTACTATTACTATACTTATGAATATTGAATTGTTTCCTCGGTCTGAAACAGTGCTGAGAAATCATAATGCTTCATTTACCTGATGAGTATTTGAGGGAAATTTTGAATTGTTGCCTATATTCTGTTTTGCTTCAAGAAAAATAAATGAAGTGTTACAAAGTGGAACATTACAGGGAATGTACTTTGGGGGCAAAAAATAAGGAAAAAAATAATGGCAATATATCACTATATGGCATTTATTTTTCTTAAACATCACAGTTCCCTGATATTACATGATGTACAGATAAATGCTTCTAAAATACTGGGTCTATAGTTCACTATATTCCTACATGAATAATCTACACTGGCTACTTGTTCAGTCTCATTTTCAGTTTAAAATATTGCTTCTGACCTTCATTGCTTCCCTTAATCTTGCTCCTCCCTACCTCTGATCTCCTCATGCATTACTCCCCTGCCCAATCTCTCAGGTCTACCAGTAGTAATCTTCTGGTTCTTCCCTTACACAAGTCTTCCCGTCCTTCAGTGCCATAGCCCCCAAACTTTGGAATTCTCTTCCTCAGTCTCTCTGTGGTTGCTCCTCCTTTTCCTTATCTTTACAAAGATTCATTCTTCATGCATCATTCTTCTCAATTATTTTTAAAGCAAGATTTGGATTGTGAAACTTATCTAAAATTAATGTGTTATTATTATTTCATTACATATATTATTATTCTAACCAATCTCGGGTGAAATGCAGTTGATTTTCTAAAGGATAAGGGGGTTAAGTGTGAGGTTTTGAACAGAGTGAGGGTTAGGTTAGGCTGATGCTGAGATCAAGTCCAGCTTTTGTGTTATATAAAGTTAAGAATATATATTAGTTAATGCTCTTCCTGAGGTTTACAAAGTGAAAAGGACACAACGTACCAGCTAATAGCCAAACGTAGTCAATGTAAAAAATAATACATTTATGATTTACAGTGCCCTCCATAATTATTTGCACCTCTGGTAAAGATGTGTTAAAAGCCTTAAAATAAATTCAATTTTTATTACAGAAGCATACTCTCACACTGATTGTAGAAAAACCTTCACCTCAAGTGAATTTTAAGGGAAAAAAACCCTGATTAAGAAATAATAATTTTTCATAAAATCACCTGTTCCACAATTATTGGCACCCCTAACAATTCCTATGAAATACGTGTAATTGAAGTATTTCTGTCATTTCTACAGTAGTTTACAATGTTGATCAGAGTATCTAGGAACATTTAATTAGTAATTCATCACTTCCTGTTTCCCTGGGGTATAAATATGACGTGAC
>JBBIGC010000013.1:11843612-11854874 GCA_037576955.1 Lepidarchus adonis | reverse complement strand
AGAGAGAGAGAGAGAGAGAGAGAGAGAGAGAGAGAGAGAGAGAGAGAGAGAGAGAGAGAGAGAGAGTACTAGTTCTCATTCAAACTTTGCTTTTATGTCGACGTATGTCGAGTATGTCGTAGCACGAGTCCTCCCTGAGCTGCAGTGGGGGAGGCAGGGGGTGACAGATGGCGGATATGAGAGGGTGGGCTGTAATGTGGAGCGGCTGAACTGAGGGCTGCACGGTGTGCTGGCCGCAGTGATGCACTAAATACTAAGATGAAATATGGATGGGTGCACTCGGTAACGGTTTAAAATGGCGAGCGGCTCAGCAGATGTAGCCCTGCTCCTCATGAGGAGAACGAGATGGGCTCTGGTGACCGCTTCTACACGTTGTGCACTTTGTATTAAAGTCTGAGATGCTCACCCAACATACACATACACCCACCTGTCCTGCGAGTCCGCGCTCTCCTGTCTGGACACCGGAGCAGCTCCGAGACTCCGCGGCTTCCTCGGCACCGGTGGCGCGCTGCTGCTGTCCGACCCCGAACTGCCCTGTTTCTCCATGTCCCCGCTGCCTCTCTCCTTGGGGAAAGCAGTTGCCTTTTTGTCGCGAGCCGAGAACCGTGCAAACCGTTATTGAGAGGATGTCATGGCTCTTCCCCTCCGTCAGCCGGACGTCGTCACAGCTTCCTGTAGCTTCTGCTGCTGATTAACGGCACTGCTCCCTCTCAACCGATGATTATGATCAGTTCAGCGAGTCGACTCTTCATTCACAAACCGACTCTTTGGGTCGAGTCGATTCATTTGAACCGAACGTCTGATTCAAGTACTCGTTGATTCACGGGTCAAGTGCCCGGATGTGTTCGAGTCTGAGCTCGACTCTGTTGAACCGATTCAAAAAGTGATTCGTTCACGAGCATCTCTAGAAATCTGCATGTCCCTGAAAACAACAGCGAGTCGCATCAACATCATTAACATCGATACTTTATTGGCTTCATTTCTGAAGACTGATCTTCACATTAAACATATAGATATGAATGATTTCTTAAAGTTCATATGCACCTATCAGTCATAACATTAACACCACCTGCCCAATATTGTGTATACGGTATATAGTAATGGTCCTGGGATGCTATTTGCTGTCGGAAGGGGTGCATCATGGGAGTTAGAAGACGTACATCTGTTATGGTTTAATGTTCATGTTCTGTGTACTGCAGGAGCACAATCAGCACGAGAGCTGGTGTGTGTTAATGTGTTGTGTTTGTGTGAGCGAGCTGACGGTGTATGAGCAGAACCTTGTGTGTGAACTGCAAAGAACTCAAAGAACTGCTACAATATATACACAAGTGCTGGTCATAAAATTAGAATAACATTACAAAATTGATTTATTTCAGTAATTCCATTGAAAAAGTGAAAAATGTATATTAGGTTAATTCATTACACACAGACTGATGTATTTTAAATGTTTATTTCTTTTCATGTTGATGATTATAACTGACAACTAATGAAAGTCCCAAATTCAGTATCTTGGAAAATTAGAATATCAATTTAATTAAGAGCAATGCAAAAAAAAAAAAGGATTATTGATGTTCTAATTTTATGACCAGCACTATATATATTTGGCCATGACCTTACACTGATTATGTCTTAAACTGAATGAAATCAGGCAGAATTTCATAGTCCGAACATAGTCCCTTTCTGCCGTAACACTGAATTTCCCACTTGTGGGACAACAAAGGATTATCTTAGATCTTATTCAGCACATATATTGAAGGGGAGTGAACCAACCAATCCACAGGCCACAATCAGCAACCTGATCATCTCTATATGTTGGTCCTGATGGTGCCACACCAGATACTGGTTAGTTTTCTGACCCTACATCAACAAATAAAGGTAGGGTTACCAGATACTGATTGGTTTTCTACAAAACGACCATATATTTTCCAGAATTGTGGTTCGTATCTCCACCATATTGCACACATGGAATTATGCTAGAATGCAGAGCTTTCCTTTTATTAAAATTATTGCACATAATTTAAAAAAGAAAGTTCTATTGTGTACTCACCTTTCCACAAAGCATTTTTCCTAATAGCTTTCTGGCTTGTCCATACAATATTTAGCATTTTGTAGATGTTCATTTCGTAGAGCAGTGGCTTTCTCCATGCAACCCCAATACCAATTACTCTGGGAGTGCTCAGTGTTTGTCAAAAACTATTTTATGATGCACCTATGGTCTAGAATTTCCCCCATTTGTAGACAATCTGTCTGATTGCGGATTGATTGAGTCCAGACATTTTAGAGACAGTTGTGCAACCCCTTCCATGTTGATTGGAAAGCTCATTGGAGAGCTCATTTCTTCTGCCATGATAAACTTCCAAAAAAAGGTTTAGTGAAAATCAGTGATCGATCAGTTTCTCCAATAAAACACCATTGATTGAAAACACTTGACTCCAATTTCATCTTCAAATACTAGTTTATACGCCACTCAGATATGTAAAATTTGATTATTTAGATAGGGAGAGAAGAACAGTATTTTACTCTCACTTTTCTTACCTAGTTTTAGGATTTGTGTAAAATCTGTTGTTTTTGTTCAGATTTATACAAAAACTTCTAAAGAATACACAAACATGTTCTAACTTCCCAGTGCCAGGTGTTTCTGTGGCCAAGCTGCTCTTACTTTCCTTGGTCTTAGAACAGATTTACTTTGAGCCAATGAAGAAAACCATGAAAAAGTTCAGACAGAACATTCCGGTCTGTCCCTCCCTTACACACTCCAGCATTAGCAGCAGGACAAGAGCAATTTAAGAGCCAAACTCCAAGAGACAACACTGGGCATGCCATTTTCATACATGTGAAATCTTTAAATTAATTTAATCAGCATTATTTACAGAACAATAGGCGGCCATTAAAGAGTGGAGCATACAGGAGGGAGAACAGAACACAAAAGTCAGTCCCTTAAAAGCCCAAACGGCACTTAATGTCAAATGAAAAAGCCACATCCCAACTCAAAAAAGGACAAACGAGTGCAGAAATCCTTCACTCACTCACAAACACAAAAAAGGGGTTGAGAAAAAAAATTCCCCAAAATTGGAAAAAAAAAAAAAAAAAAAAAAAAAAAAAGGATTCTGAAAATGCTCAGATCTCCAGGTCGTAAAGCAAACTTAAATGCCCGTTAAGTACAGAAATATATGATGTCCACTAATTACCAACAGTTCAACCAATCAAAACATTTTCTTATTACTTTCTTTTGTATAAAACTGTCAAATTTTACACTGAATAAAATAATTATATTTTACAACAATAGAACTTTCAACAGTAAAATAGGCTTTGTTGAGGTAATTACATAGTTACGGTACTTATACAAAATAAAAAATAGATTTCCCCCCTAAAAACACAACCAACATCAAGGTGTTTGTGTTTGTTTTTTGTCATCTTCTCACAATATGGTTTAAACTTCATCTCCTCATTGAGGCCAAAGACTTCAAAAGGTACGCTTTTCCGAGGCAGCATTAGTTATGGCACCCAGGTGCCCCAATGAGCTCATCCCAGATCAGGTATGTCCAGTCTTATTGCCAGCTTCATTCAGTATTTGCAACAGGTAGAACTGACTTTGGAACAGCTCAAGAGGGCAGCTTCTCCCAACGCTATCTTTAGCTTCAGCTCTTGTGGAATATGTGCTCCCATCCACAGGACGGGACCCAAACCACAGCTGAAGAGTCCGTGGCGATTGTACTTTAATCTTAAAGGTAACCAGAAGCCATTGGTGCATTGTGACTCACGAGTGATCCTGTCAATCAAATACAGAAAGCTAAAAAAAATTATACGTCATTGCCACTGATGCCGCCTACAGAAAAAAAAACAAGTTTTGCTTATAAAATGTCTACGTGAGGTTAGAGAACTCCTCAGACAGAAAAGGCACAGAACTGGTCTTTCTAGCCCCAAAACCCTGGTTCTGTTTGCATCCAAAGCATCTTTTAGGAAATCTTCCTCCCAAAACGCAAGCATGTTTACCTTGAGCACCAATGCTCTGTATGCTTGAAACGTTAAAACAACATTCACACACCGTCTTAACTTATTCAAAACAAATGCTGCGTGGCCAAACACTTGAATTCATCACAAAGTTTGACCAAGTCTACAACACTGACATTGCTTTGTAGAACTAGAGGTCTGCAGCCTCTGGTTGACATTGGAATAAGTGGACAATAAACAAGAAAAAGCCAATAGCTCTTCGTAAATCAGACACTATTTCAAAGTTGGTTCGGTTGATGAGTAATGAACCTCACACAACTTGGTGCTTCTCTCTAGGAACTAACTCATTCTGGCCTAGGAATCCGTTTCCAATTCTCTCTGGACAGTCTTGACCACAGTACTCATTCTGAAACATCTAGTGTACATCCAACCACCTTACATATGATCTTTCATCTACCAACGAACCTGCCTGCACACAGTTTAAGAAGAGCTGTAGCCTTCTGCCCACAATACTTTCATTAGTACACAGAAAAACATATCACTGTCTCTTTAAGGCTTCTTGTCACCCATAAATGACTTGCGCTATGAAGGCTGTACTGTGACATTATTGCATAATTGTTTTCTGTTAATTGTCATCAACGTTACAAATGTGTGTGTTAAAGGAATTACTATTGCTATGTACAAACGTCCCGCGTGTGCCTGTGTGATCAGAAAGGTGTCTGCAGGTGTGTGATGTGCTGATTGGGTGATGCAGCATTAGGGGTGGAGCTGTTGGTGAGGTGGGCGGAGTCCGACAGCTGCAGTTCCTCCAGTTTCTTCATATACTGCTCTCGAAGAGCCAGGAGCTCCTTATAGCGTTGCTCCACTGGACTTTGCTGCAAAGAGACAGACATGTACACAATAACTGACTTGCACATAATGGCTGTAATACAACTGTGAACCACCAGAGGGCAGAAAAGACAAAAGAAATGCATCACATTCAATACATCAATTGTTATTGTTAGTACAAGCGATAATAAAAGTGCAATGCCAGGCAAGTTAAAAACTAGGAAGCAATACATTTTCTCTTAAACAGCTGCATAAAAAGAACATTATCCAGTTATTCTACTAATAATTAAAATTTGAGAGTTAAGTGTAGTATTGAACAGATATAGGACTGCATAATCTTGAAAGAGTGAAATTTTTGGTCACTCTGTGAGGCTCATCATCAGTTGCTGCATGCCTGAAGTAAAACCACCATGAGAGACTGAGCATGTGTGTGTATGCATGTGTCTGCTGTGGAGATAAGGCCAGTGTGAGCGGCAGCTCTCTGTAGAGCCAGTCAGGACGTAATTAAACTGGGGAAAGAGGATTTTCTGCACCACTGAATCTGAGAGGGTTACTGACACACACACACACACACACACACACACACACACACACACACACACAAAGAAAATGGGACCTAAAGAATGGATCAACAAAGGACACACACACACAGGAAAAATGGGACCTAAAGAATGGATCAACAAAGGACTCAGACCAAAAGTAACCAACATGTTCAGAAATACTCATTAACATGCAAAATGCATCTAAAAGTCCTCTTCTCTGCAGACAATAAATTCTTGCTTCTTACCTGGTGACGTATACGAGGGTTCCAGCGAATATAATAGTTCACCCATAGTTCTAGGTGGCGCATACTGGCTACTGGGTAAAGCACCCGGCTAGACTCCGGTGAGTAAAAAGGGTTTAGATAGGAAGATACGCTGCTGTTTATCAGTGACCATAGTGACACCGTCTTTGCCCGGACATTCTGGAAAAACAACAAAACATAAAAATACAACAACTCATTAAGCACGGTGATTACCAGATCAGTGAGTAGTAAGTAATTGTGACAAAACACATTACAATGTCCAGTACTATTAAACTACAAGACCCTGTGCATCACTCTGCAGCGTTTACGTGCATCAGCGCAGACACAGCTGGGAGAGAGAGAAGCAGAGTAAAGGGCAGACTTCTGAGAAGATGTGGAAAGCATTGCTGAGGTGTGTGAGCATGAAGTGGGGCTGTGTTCTCTAACACGGTTATTGCTGTGCTTGGTTCTGCGAGGCTACAAAATGAATGTTGCATCTCCCCTAAGTGCACTCTGCTCAGAGCCACTGAAGCGTCCCCCTCACTCACGCTCTACTTCACACAATGAGGGAGAGAGAGAGAGAGAGACAGGGGGGTTTACAGACAGAAAAAAGTCCACAGTGCAAAGTAACTACAATGTTAAAAATGTACTATTATTTCTAATGCAACATTATATGGAAGCCTTATTTCACTGCATGATTTTATAAGGGACAAAAGTGGATCTTCGTGTTCTGTTCGAAGAGACTTTAGTACCTTTAAGAGCTTTATTAAAATATTACTAAACATAAGAGAAACAGGATACCCATTCAGTTCACCAATAATAAACAGATATACTGGTGTGAAATTATGTGAAGGGGTGTGTGTGAGTTTCTCACTTGGCTCTCACGGGTGCTCTCGCAGTTGTAAAGGAAAGTGCCAAAGCGACAGCTGTACAGGTGATCCAAGACCATGATCAGGAAACGCTCATTAAACTCAAAAGCTGTTGGGAACTGTAAGTAGAATAGAGAAGTCCAACACTGTCAAATGCTCTCTGCTTTAAAAGTACACAGATACATTTTAACTATACAAAGTATGCAATGCAGGGAACGTAAAATGAGTAATTATAATGTATTGAGTCTACAAGCCCCATTTCTGGAAAAGTGGGAAAATTTTGTAAAATGTAATAACAAAATTACAAAGAAAGGACATCTATACATATGTGGCCAACACAACCGATTGAATTTTCTAACAAATTTAGAAACTGAAGCCTGCAACACATTCAACTTGGTATAAAAAGTTTCCACCAAAGGCTCAAGCTTTCCTACAAAAGGTGATTGTAGGGTTCCCCACTTTGTGCCAAACTTCATAACAGAATTCTTAAAAAAAAAAAAAAATTATAATAATAAACAAAATACATCAACACCAATGTTACAAGGAATTCAATTCACAGCACATACTATTGTGAAAATCTCACATGTTGTCCAGAGTCAGGAGACCATATCTGTCTCTTATAGTAAATGAATGGTACAACATGAAAAGAACAATCAAGACAATTACAACTGTGGACTACTGAAAAGTAAGAAGCAAAAAAAAAAAAAAAAGTCAAAATCTGCATCAATTACTCTCCTCAGTTCTCAAATGAAGAGGGAAAAAAAGTATCATTCAAAGCAAAGGTTACACAGCAGCGATAAACGTGTATCACTTTAGTGTGATGCAAGCTTTAAATTATATTTTTATTTATTTATTTTAACAAACTATTTCAGTTGTTCTTTTTTGCACCTTTGTCTGCTAAGTAAAGGTTCATGGCCCCACATATTATAGCAGCGTTTTATTTTAATATACTTACTTTTAACTGTACATTACTTTGTTGAGTGGTTAGCCATTATTAATAGCCATGTTCCAGAAAAACAATGGGAAAAAAATACATTGCATTGCTGGACTAGGCTCTTACCTGTTTGGTCATCTGCCACACGCAGTCTATGAACTGCAGGAATATGGGTGATCTGTCCTGATCTGCATGGTTTTTGTCACCGTGACCAATTCTCTGCACACACACGCACACACATTACACTCACAAGTGACCTGATGAGGTTAAAAGAAAAGCTTAAACAAAAAAGCAACCCTGCAGTTTAACAGTCTCCTTTGGCATCAAAAGTAAAAAAAAAACAACCCAAAAAACTATATATATTAGAACTACAGTGGTTTGAAAAAAGTGTTTGCCCCCCCAAAAGACTTTTTAGTCAAAGACAACACAAGTAACCACAAAATGCAATTTTTAAGTGAAGGATTTTATTATTAAGGAAGAAAAAAAATCCAAATCTACATGGACAAAGTCATAAACCTAATAACTGGTTGGGCCACCCTCAGCAGCAAAAACTGCAATCAAGCATTTGTAGTAACTTGCAGTGAGTCTTTTACAGCAGTGGAGGAATTATGGCCCAAACTCACCTTTGCAGAATTGTTGTAGTTCAGCCACATCAGAGAGTTTTCCAGCATGAACTGCTTTAAGGTCATAGCCACAGCATCTCAATAGGATTCAAAAGTCAGGACTTTGACTAGGTCACTCCATAGTCTTCACTGTTTTCTTTAGCCAATCAGAGGTGGACTTGCTGGTGTGTTTTGGATCATTGTCCTTCTGTAGAACCCAAGTTCATTTCAGCTTGAAGTCACAAACAGAAACTCTCCTTCAGCAGTTTATGGTAGACAACAGAATTCATGGTTCCATTTATCACAGCAAGTCTTCCAGGTCCTGAAGCAGCAAAACAGCCCCAGACCATCACACTACCACCACCATGTTTTACTGTTGGTATGATGTTCTTTTTCTAAAATGCGGTGTTACTTCTATGCCAATGTAATGGGTCACACACCTTCCAAAAAGTTCACAAGCATTTCTCATCAGTCCACAAAGTATTTTTATAAGTAACATTAAGTTTCCCATCAATATATTTTCTGGCAAATTTAAGACGAGCCTTAAAATGTTCTTTATGCTCAGCAGTGGTTTTTGCCTCTACCATGCAGGCCATTTTTGCCAAGTCTCTTTCTTATGGTGGAGTAATGAACACTGACCAGAACTGAGGCAAAGTGAGGCCTGAAGTTCTTTGGATGTTGTTGTGGGGTCTTTTGTGATCTCATGGATGAGTCGTCGCTGCGCTCTTTGGGTAGGTTCACCTCTGTTCCATGTTTTCACCATTTGTGGATAATGGTGTTACAAGCCTTTTCAGACTGACAGATCTCAATTACTTTAGTTCTCATTTGTTGTCGAGTTTCTTTGGATCTCGGCATGTCTAGTTTTTGAGGATCTTTTGGTCTACTTCACTTTGTCTTATTTAAGTGATTTCTTGATTGAGAACAAGTGTGACAGTAATCAGGCCTGATTATTAGAGATATTGAACTGTGTCATACAGGGCCATGTAGGTTTGGATTTTTTTTTTTGCTTAATAATAAAATCCTTTCTTCAATGCTTCTGGTATTTACTTATGTTGTCTTTGACATATTTACACTTGTTTGATGATATGAACATTTGTGAACATGTGTGAAATACAAGGAAAACAAAAAAATATTTTTTTTTCACACCATTGTATATATTTAGAGACAAAGTAATAGGTATCAGTGGGTGAAATCAGTACGCACTGAGGAAAATTTATGCCCAAAGCCGATCCACTCCTTCTCCAGTAGCACCTGGAATCCCCGTAGTGTGCGGAAATAGGAGTCCAGCATCAGCATGGCCAGGGAGGTGAGCTGAGCTGTGCGGTCCCAGCCGTCACTGCAGTGCACCACCACAGAATTCCCTGAAGACACCTTATCAGCTACCTGGATCGCCCCTGACAACACCAGCTGCAAAAAAAAAAAAAAAGGGTAAAAGCAGCCAACTTGCCAAGCTTACATCAACACTGACAGATCAGAAAAAAGTGTCGTCTCTTAAACTCTTCTCTTTAGATCTACGTAGAGGATGTTTATGCCATTTAAATCAGCTCTGTTCTGTTCTACTACCATGTAGCCTACTTACTACTATACTACTGTATACCGCATTAATACCATATCCTGCTCTGAAACATTCTAAAACCTTTCTAAAAACAGAATAAAAAAAATCTGACAATTGATTTATGACACCTCATTAATTTGTCCATAGTTTTTTTTCCCCCACATTTAAAAATTTTTTTTTTTATGTGCAGATTAATTGATTAATGATCATCATAAATTAAGAAACAGAAACATTGACCAACATTAAATAAAAAATAAATATAATACTTATATAATGTAGATATTCTCTCAATATACACTATGCACTTCAACAGATGTTTGACAGGTTGGAACTGATATAACACATACTACCCAATACATTTTAGGCAGCCAAGGCCTAATGGTTAAAAAAGTGAGTTTGTGACCAAAAGTACGTGGGTTCAATTACTGGAACCAGCCAGCAGGCTGAAGTGCCATTGAAAGAGGCACCGAACCCTCCATTGCTCCACAGGTGCCACTATAGTAGCTGCCCACTGCTCCAGCTGTGTATGCTTACTGCCTTGGATGAGTACTGGCGTTCTGCAGATTTCAACAAATTAATTTTTAGACTTTTTAAAGAATTAAGACCAGCTTGAATTTAAATTAAACCAATTTCATGCCCACATTGTTCCTAAAAATATTAAAAAATAAATGATTATCTAGTCCTCAAAGACCGTGTACAAAGACTCAAAGACTGTGTAAGGGCCTGTGTGTTTTTTTGAGAAGTTAAGCTGTGTTTTTATGTTTTTCAGATTTTTAATGCGACTGTAGTGTATTTACACAAAGCTTGCACAACTTTAGCATCTTCTTGCTCAATGTGCAGTATCTTCACTTTGTTTTAACTGGTTTTAGATGAACACTAAATGAATCACCCTTGAGCCAGCAAGTTAAACTGGCACTTACCCATACAGACTAATGTACAGTCAAATAACCGAACCTTATAAAACTTAATGAAATGCCACATTAATCTTAATCTAAGAAGCTATCTAAGAGCGTACTACACTTGAACCTTTGCAAGAATGAACAACACGAAACCAATATACTCTTGGCCATCAGAGAACTTTGAGCTACCAAAGAAACTAGCATTAAAACATGTATTCTTGAATGAAACATGCAGATGTTCAAAATTCTTTACTTTGCCTACATCAACAAAAAGTTGAAATGCACTCTAAAAAGCAAGCAAACAAAAGAAAATCAAATGGCCGAACATGCAGCTCTCTGAGGCTCTACCTTTATGTGCTCCAGCCAGTGAGTGGACTCCAGACTAGAGAGCCAGTGAGACTCCTCCACATTAGGGTAAACAATGTCCTTCAGCTTCTTCAGCGACTCCCTCATCACATGGATATTGTGGATATCCAGAAAGACAAGCTCAGCATTCTGATATGCATCTTCACCCTCATAACCACCACCTGTGGCCTAGGGATCCAAAAAATAAGTCAAAGGTTAAAGTAGAAGTAGATATTCTCAAAAGTGAATGTGCTCAGCAAGGCTGCAAACAGTTGCACACACAAAGTGCAAGAGAAATTATTGGATCAATACAGCCATTTTCAAAATGCTCGGTCAGTGGAGTAAAATACGGTGGTGATCTATATCTCTGCCATATCAGCGCTCTACTTTGCAGTCATTATCACCTCAGGCAGTTGTGCTTTTGCCACACACACACACACACACACACACACACACACACACACACACACACACACACACACACACACACACACA
>JBBIGC010000013.1:11829417-11840945 GCA_037576955.1 Lepidarchus adonis | reverse complement strand
GTTTTCATGATTATATTGTATATAATTATGTACTGTGTATAATGTATATAATATATATTCATGGTATATTGCTTTAAAAATACTGTACTGCTGCATAATAATTTCATTAAATGTTGAAATGCTAATCTGGTGTTGTGGTCGATTTGCTATTTTAAATACCACCACCATTCCGTCTGTGAGAATAATAATAATAATAGCCTGTCTCCAACAAACGCCTGTCTCTATTAAACGACTGGTCGCCCCAGCTACTATTAGAAGATATACAGTATATATATATATATATATACATACATACATATATACACACACAGTACTGTGTAAAAAGTCTAAGACACCTGAGAAACGAATATTTTCGTTTTCGTAGTTGTTTAGACAAGCAGTAAGGGTTTTATTTGTATCAATTCTAATATTAGTGATATGAAAATGAAATTAATACAGTGAACAGTACATTTGTGAATGTTTGGGTACTAATTCCAAAGTTCGCCTCATGAAAGGCTGGAATTATTTATAGTAACCATCAAAAACCTGGTTTAGGGTCAATCAGCCATTAAATCAAGTGCTGCTGTTCAGAGTTTCAGATATCCATGCAATGGCTGGAGGCATTGAGTGGGAATCACCAAACCTGTGCAATTTTCACCAGCTCCAAAACATACAAACTAATTTTTACTTTATTGTAATGATAACTTCTGATTTTGGTGGCAGAACGATACTAGCTGCTGAGATAAATGGGAACAAACAATTTGGAAACAAAGACTTTTGCACACTACTGTATATTCTGTAAAACTTGATGTAAAACAATGCAGATATGGCACTGAGTGTGCCTAGGCTTCAGGCTCACCGGTATACGACACCGAGAGCGGAAGGCGGCCACTCGCCGCAGGTCTTCATCAGTGGCTTTGAAAGGAACCACGAGAATGGTGGGATAAGTGTCACACAGCTCATAGCTTTTGTTGAAAGTAATTCTCCACCTCTCATTGGGCAGACCCTAGAGAAAACAAGCACAACGTCTCACATGATGAATCACATTAATCTCTGTTAATGTGCTGGTTATGGACTAGCCATGTCCTCACATTTTAACAGGTATAAACCTCAGGCAAACAAGAACAGGGCACAAATAAACAATTAGTCTAGCAAAGTTCGAAAAAACAGGCACGTAAGTACAAATAATAAAATTTCATTAAGCTTCTCTGCAAGGAACACTTCTAGCATTTTAAATATTAATTAGAACTACATTTAATATTGTTTATTAGCAACTGCCAAAATAACAAAGAAATCTAAGATCAGTAATTTATGATACAGATACACAAAAAGTCTTTTCCAATATTAAAACTTTAATTTGGTTTAATAAACCAAATGAATAAAGTTTTACTATAATATAATTTGAAAACTTTGAAATCAGGTATTTTTTTTTACTGAACACACCTAGATTTCGTAAAAGATCAGTTGTTTTCCCTCCATTATCTACCAATTACTTTCTCCTGATGCTGTTCCTATATAAATACCTCGTATCAAATAATGCCATCTACTTTATACCAAATAATCTTATCAGCATATCCTGAAAATGTATTAATCTGCTGGACTCCAACATTCATTTACAGGCTAACCTTCTCTTTTACTAACTTCTCAGATTTGCACTGCATCCTTAAAGATCTGCAGTAGTAAGACTGATGTTGCACATTCATACTCGAAGTCTGGTTGGAACATGGTTTGTAAGATAACCTTGCTTATATAATCTGCAGAATCTAGAATAATCTGAAAACACATGGACAACTCGACACAAATATTTGCATTAAACACATTGAGTAGTCTTTAATCTGCAAGCATGCACAATAACATGGTGGGAGGGCTGTTTCAGGACCAGTTCTACTGTAAACAGAAGTTATGTAAAGAGCTTTACTGTTTTTAGTATTGCCTCCTCACCTGGCGTCTGTACTCATCCATGGGCTTATAAACATTCCAGCCATCACCCTCAAACTTCTCCTGACTCAGATATGCAAAAAGAGGCTACAAAAGAAGGAAAGAAAAACATAGGATCAAAATGCACAGTTGTTTACAAGGACATATATTTCAATTAGACTAGAAAAACCCTGACAGGAGTGACCGACTTGGCAGTAATTGAAGAAGGAATGTTTCAGAAGATGCATTTTAAACAATATTATTGTTATTATTTTTAATCAATGTAATGTAATAAAATTGTAAAGAATTCCTCATGCACATGTTCTTATGATCAAGACAGTTGTGAATTATGCAGTAAAATACACCAGCAGGAACAGCGGAAATATACCATCAACAACAGAGTCGTTAAAAAAAAAACAAATACTAAATATTTCCAGTCCATGCTGACCAAGTTTACAACATCCAACTCTTTTTCAAAAAAATGTTTTTTTTTTAACTGATTAATTTATTCATCTAAATGAGGGTTATAGAAGTAATCAATACTGTGTTTACAGCGGTCATATTTACCAAACTGATGTTAACAATCCACTCCCTCTCTGGTTCAATGTTTACTAGCCTTTTGTTCGGTCAATAAGCAGTTCTACCACATTTTTTATGCAAACTCACTGCTATATAATAACTGGTAATAGGATATGTGAAAAAAATATTTTCAGTCAGCCATTGTGGTGAGAATTAACTGTAAATCAAGAACATAATAGCTCACACTGAAACAAAGATGTTTGAACCCATGAAATACAAATATTAAATATTTATAATTCACTCTATAAATAATTTTTGGGTTTGAAGTTCCTAGAATTCAGTTATTCTATTCCGGAGATTTAAGAGGTTGTCACAAGAGCTGGAGTTACAAAATGCTAATAGAGTTTAAACTCTCAGTATAAAAGAACCAGTGTGACTGAACTGACCATTCCATGAGAGAGTGGAAAAGCATATTTGAACAGCTCCCCAAAGATGTCTCTCCGGCTGTGGCCCTCCTGCTTCAGAGCAAACCGCAAGTTCCTCATGTCCTGCAAGCACAAACACATGTGTGCAAGCACACACACACACACACACACACACACACACACACACACACACACACACACACACACACACACACACACACACTTATAGTATGAAGATTAGAATTGCAAACAAGGCCAAAGAACCAGAAAAAAAAGAGAGAAAAAAAAAAGAGAGAAAAAAAAAGTCAAAATTATCTTAACATATAAACCTCAATTGTAGAAAGGTTAAAGGCTCAATTTTTTTTTAAAGCATTAGTAAAGCATTTAGGAAATGTTGCTGCAGATAGAAATGCTCTGGAGAGGTGACCCTGACGGTGCCTTAGCACAGTGCACTATTAACCCCCCATCTCACTCAACAATCCATATGAACTCTTATTCAACACTAACGGTGAAAACAAACATCTCAGCAAAATCAGCGAAAAACAGTGTAAAGTGAATTAGCAGAGCAGAGCACAGCCCCCTTCTCTCTCCCCCTGCAAGAATGCACTCATCTCGTGGCACTTGTTATTTCTGTAAAACATTAAGTAGGCGTTACACTGCATCCTACTACCGTATATTACATTAAATATGTGCATAAAAAAGTCCGTCATGTAACCACAAATCACAAGTCAAGTATGCTGTAAGTCAAGGACTACCTGTGCAGCCACCAAAGGCTCAATCTCTGCAAGTAAAGAGGAGTCATAGTTCACCACTTTTTGTCAAAATTCATAAGAAAATTGTTATTCAATTTAAATTCAACACAAGTTTGCAAAGAGTTTAGGTATTTCGCCATCTACAGTACATAATATTGTAAAAAGATTCAAGGAATCTGAATAAACTGCAGTCCGGGCAGAGCAAAGTCAGGAACCACTGATGAATGGATCTTTGAGCCATCATAAAGCAGTGCATGAGAAACTGTCATGCTACTAGTTCTAAGTGCCAGATGTCATATTAGATAGATGCAAAGAAAGTAGAAGAACACAAACAAAGTAGCTGTGGTCACTTGAGGCCACATGGCAAGAAAAACTGTCAAATTCTACAGCTGGTGATCAGCGAAAGGTGCAAAAGCGAACTTTATGGGGGTGCATCATTGTTGACTGTATCAGTAACTTACATGTTTGTAAAGCATCGACAGTCTTATACTTGGGATTTAAAACAGACAGATTCAGCTATCAATGTAATGTTGTTTTTTTTTTATTATCCCTTTTTGCTTCTGCATAATGACGACCGGCCTAATTCTGCATGCGTTACAACAGCATTGTTTCTTAGACTCGAGTGACTGACTGGCCTGCCAGCAGTCCAGATCTCCCACCTATTGAAAATGCATGCCACATCATGAGAAGAATCAGGCATCCATGGACTGTTGAGCAACTGACATCTCTGAAGTAAAAAATACAGAAAAAAAAAAAAAAATCCACCTGCATGCAAAAACTGGCAAAATAAAAATGCATCTTTTTGGTTCCTAAACAATTAAGTGTCATTAAAAGGAAAGGAGCTGTAACAACAAAAATATGGCCTCTGACCCAACTTTGAGTACGCTGCGGTCATCAAATTCTCACTTCATTTTCATACTTGAAAACAAATTGGTGTTGGTCAGCGAGAATAATTTATTGTCTGATAATGGTTTAAAAGAATATATTGCAGATTTAAATTTTAATTGCTTTTTACAGATTTCACAATTTGCTGGAATGCAGAAATTATATTTCACATGAAATTGCACTTTTAAAGTAAGTTAGAAACATCACTTTTCTTAGAAAAAAAAAAAAGAAAAAAAAAGAAGAAGCGGGGGCAATATTTAATGCTAAATCTGGTGCCATAATTGAGGAACAAATACTGATGCATATAAGAATGGTACTGTTTAAAATAGGGGTGTAGTAAGATGGTAGTTGTGGGTCGAAGCCATAACCAATAATCTTTCCCATTGATATCTATAAAAGTCTATACCAAAGCTGAAACAAAAACTCTGATTAAACTACTACTCTGGGACTACATTGTTAACCTTTTCCACAGGGTAGCAAACGCAGCAAAACGCAGTAAAATGCTGACTTTGTAGCAAAATAATCCTAGTGCCGTTGATAAAGGGTTACAAATAATTTATCTGAAATACCAGTCAACAGTAAACATCTCTCTGAAGCAAACAATTGAAAAATGTTAACAGATTACATCATTAGTGACATTTCTTATCAAACATCATTAGATATCTTCAATCTGTGGGCGTTACCTTGCAGGTGATGTCCAGCCCATAAGAGTTCTCCCCTCGACTAGAGGCTCCACCCATCTTCTCTATCCTGCTGATGACACCCAGGGGTACATCTAGGGTAACTGTGGACTCCTGAGGGAGATATAGGCAGAAACACAAATACAGTAATAGTCATTCACCCATCACAGCACCAGGTGTATTTCATCTTAAACCAAGATGAGGACTGATTTTCTATTCAAAAGAAAATGTGCTCAGAGTCATCCATGACCAGGAACCCAAAAGAGCATAACTGGCCTCTCTCTTCCTCTGTGTTTGGGATGGCCCTTTCTCTACCCACATCCCTCAACATTTTTAAGCCAAAGCAATCCTCAGATAGCTGTTCTCCTCCAAGCACGATGAGCTGTCAAAGGATTTCATTAACAATAGTGTGAAAAGATGTGGTGATGTGTGGAGGAAACATGTTAGCCTTCACCACTCCGTATTGGAGTGGTGAAGTGTGTGTTTTCGTGGAGGAAACTCCAATGTAAATCGGACTCGGCCTCAGCTACTCTTAAAAAAAATTAACATATACATTATTGGTATCATATTCAGAAAGGTGCAAGCTTGAGTGACAGGCCATGTGACGGGTCAAATAATTTGATGAGCCGTGGCCTAATGGTTAGAAGTCGATTTTTGGGTTATTTAAAAAAAACTGGGTTAGTCCCTGGGCACCGCTACAAATGGGTAGCCACTGCTCCACATGTGTGTGCTTGCAGAGACTCATTTCTCTTCAGAGATGAATAGCACATAATAAATAAGTAAAAATAAAGCCAACGTTTGTGCTAAGAGCGGTCTTATTCCACGGACAGGGCCCAGGCTAAACTCCAATACGACACCATGGATCTCTGCTCATGTAAAACAACCCAGATGCAGGTTGGTTTAAACACATTCTGGATCATTTCAGACTTGCTACTAGCCCATACTGGTATGACAGGAAAACCCCCATATAAAGGAACACCGTTTTCATTCATCATCAAATATTAATAAAAGTTTCCACAGGGAATATCCAACTTTTTACATTCCCTTCCACATCCCACCCCCCATTTCCAACAGACTGCGGTAACAGCCAGTTTTCAACAGGACTGCAGGTGCCTCCTGCTCTGTGCCAACTGCAGACAGTGCCAGGACAAAGATGAAAGACTCCAGAAATTATTTTCATACCCATCCACCCACCCTCTTTCAGCCCCATCTCATCTGTTCATCACACCTTAATGCTACAGATGGACAAATGTGATATTTGGCATTATTAAGAGACAATCAAAGTGAAGGAAGAAACAAAAGAAAAAGACAGACATACACACATTTATATGTACCATTCTTCTCACACACACATGCACACTCACCGTGTCAGTGCTCTTGAAGTACAGTCTGTAATTGGTGATGAACACTTTCCCTTTGAGCGCGCCATTGAACGGGCACATGTAGATGACATCTTTGTCTAAGTTAGAACAGACAAACAGCATATGTAAGATCTAAGAAGCACAGTCAGTAACTCACGAAGATTGCATTTATTTTGCTAAATGAATAAAGAAGCAGCTTGTTCGTTCTGATACATGGCAACTGCTGTCATTAGTAAATGTCAGCTGGTACCAATTTCAAAGCTTTAGAAATACTCTGACTTCAAACCTTGTGCACACACTTGTGGACACTCAACAACCATGGCTTCCTCTAAGCAGCTGTGTAAGACTCTAAAAAATGAAAGTTATTGATGCCCACAATGCAGTTTCCACAGTGAGAAATGTAATTAAGAGATGGCAATTCAGGGGAACTGTGGAGGAGATGAAATCTGGTAAAACAAGAAAACTCTCAGGCAGAACTACTCGTATACTGGTCAGAATGAAAATCCCAATTTAACTGCAAAAAAACCTGCAGGAAGATTCAGCAGACTCAGAAGTATGCAACAGAACATCTACAGAATCCTGATGCATTATGGAAACAAGTGCTGTGGACTGATGAAGTTACAATAGAACAGCCACAATCAGCAAAGTTAGTTAATACGTACTGAATATGTAGGGTGCCCAAACTTTTGCACATTGCCATAATAAGGTTTTTATTTTTATTCAATTCATGGCATAAAAAGTAACTATGCATCAATGTTTTGCTGACAATACTGTATTTTTCCCCAAAAAGTGCAAATTAGTCTCCATCTAACATCTAGAGCATGCATGCATTTATTTTATTATTATCTTTTCTAATAGTTCCTAGTGAATATTTTTGTTAAACGCTAAAACGCTCTATCCTTATGTATTTGACCATTTATGCTTCTTAGAACCAGGTTCCTGCAAGCATACAGGCCACTAAATCTAATCTCTCTGTGTCTGTGTCTGTAATGAAATCTGGTCAGACTGTGGGGCGCAGTAATAGGACTTGTCAGATTTGAGCTGCGGAGAAGCACTGGAGCGATTCAAAGTGGCAATCCCAGGAAAGGTCCTTCTAAATTTAGCACTAACCAAGATCCTGGAGCCTGGCTAACATTTACTAACAACATGGGAATGTGGGAAAGACCCAGTAAAAGATATGCTATTAAATGTTTCAGCAGAGCTGAAATTCAACTAGTTAATAAAATAATTATATTTAGAAACAATTTTATTATGACATCATCATCATAAACGGTCAACATATACATCATGATGAAAGATGGTAAAGGCAATGAGAACATTTAAACACCACAATATAACACACAGTCAGACAGTGTTCACTGTGTTTTTTGATTCATTAGACCTGGTTAGGTGTTGACAGCTCCAGAGTGTAATAGGGTTTTGTTCAACAGCCTTGGAGTATTATAAACAGCTGGCTGAGCATCTGAAACTAAATTGAGATGATTATAAAAACACAAACACTTCCTGCTTGTACTTTAAACTGTATGAGTCATTAAGAAATAAAAGTGAAGAACAGTTAATATCCCGACAAGATCTGAAAGAATCTGAAAAATTTTCAGACTATTCAGGTATACAAAGCAAACCCACCTAAACATTTATGCCAAGGACCCACAGAAAGCGCTGACTGGCACTGCAATACTGAAGTACTAGTCTGCTTTATATGGAAGGGTCATAACTCATAATTTCATAATGAGACAAAAGTCAGAGGTATACAACACTACATTTAAAAAATAGTATTTTTTTTATTTAAAGTGCTGAGGGCTGATGAAAAACAGAACTCTTTGGCTCCAAACAAAGTATGTTTGACAACCAAAAAAAAAACAACCGATCAGTGGCACAGCAAAATAGCAAACAGAGACAGAGCTAAGAAAGAATTGTACTAAATATCAAACTGATATCACACAGTCAGGTAGTATAACTGGTGAAAAATATAGACTCTGGGAAAGCAAATCCTAAAACCAAGAAGAGAAAAGGTGTCAGGGTATTCTGAGGCTATAATGTCAGCCAAACGGAGGCCTTCATATGAAGTAAAAGGCACCAACATGCATTTTACGTTTAATTATTAAATGTTTCCAACCAATATGTTTCATGCAGAGGTGGGGTTAACTTCTTTCACTAAGAAAACTTCTAAAAACTGGCTTCACACTTGCTGTTTTAAATGAACACAGCTGCAGTACAACACTTCACAGGTAGATATTCCATATCTTTCTATATAGACAGTAGATTTTTCTCTTTAAAACTTGCACGCTCACCTATCACTCTCTCCTCTCCTGGCAGTAAAACAACATCTGCAAGTGGCTCCATCTTCAGATTCTCTCTGGATGCCTGCCATCAAAACACACAGAAACATCAGACTGACATGGCACGCATACACACACACACACAATATAAAATGAACAAGTGCATTAAACCACTGCTAGAAAGCAGGACAAGAGGCTGACCAATGCCTGTGTGTGTGTGTGTGTGCGATTTTTCCAAAAACACAGCAAGTGTTTTCACCCACTTTCACTAAAGGAGAAAAGGATAGGGTGAAAAGAGGGCAGTGAGTAGAGAACAAAGAAGGAGCTTCTCTCTTTCACTGTCTGCGAATACTAGCGTGTGTGTGTGTGTGTCCCGATCATCTTTCTCTGGGCCATTTTCCTGCTGGCAGATGAAGCTCAGTGAAGCAGAATGCAGGCGGTAGAACCACACTCACTAATGCATGTGTGTGCGGCCCAACGGACAGACAGACAACGGGCGTGTGGTACAGACCTGATCTCTGTTTTCTGAAGCAATCAAACACATATACAGTGCAGTTAAAAAAATGTCCTGTTTCTTTTGCAGATGTGTCACACTAACAATGTAATAAACCAAAAGAACACAAAATTAAAAAAAAAAAAACTTAAACATTTATTTTTTTCAAAAGAAAAAGTTGTTTCCACACTTCTATCACCTGGAAGGAAAAATTAACTGCCCTGTAAACTTAATTGGTTGTACCCCACAACTGCAACTAAGAGCATCGTACAACAGAGATCAGTAAGAAGGAATTTTGGTCGAACATTTCTCTGCAGAACCTCTGAAATTCAGCAACAGACGTCAAGTCAATTTTGTTTCTATAGCACTTTTTATAACAGATGTATACAAACACACACCTGCTAACCCAGGTAATGGCAATTAGCAAAAGTGAAATAGTTCAATAAGGAAATAGACAAATGTCACACGGCCCCGGGCTCACGTGTGTCACTGCCCCGTTCTAACGGTGAGGACCGGTAAAGACCACCTGTCCTCCGACTCGCTGGTGTTGTCTGTGCCCAGATCTTCTTCACAACAAACAAAAAAAAAACAGAAAAAAACTCAGGCAGGTGAACGAGGTCTTTAGGCAGTTAGAGTTGCTCTCCTGCAGGAACATATTTACAGTACAGCTGGTGTCCAGCTAAAACATCACAGCCCACCAACTGTATCTGCCTCTGCCTCAGCTCAGCCTAGAGATGTTTTTACATAAGTCTACAACCAATTACTATGGTTTCTTTTTAATCTGTTGCGCGTTTTTACATCGAGTCCTTAATGTTCTGCATAATAAGGCTCACTAACATTGCAATATGTTATTGTATGATGTAGTGTTAAAGTCTGTGGTTTGTTAATCAAGCCTTTGTTATGGATTCTTCACTCTGAATACATTGCTGTGGTGTGTAGTTAAGTCAACGTAAAGTAAAAGTAGCTCCACCGGTTTTACCAGTCAAGTCTCATTAAATATGCTGCTGACTGATTCTACATTTCAGACAACAAGCAGAACTCAGGATTAGCTTATTTGTATCATTGAGCATTTTACTCAGTGGTTCCTCTGGATTAAACTAAACTCCCACGTACATCTGCCTAAACTTTGGCTCATGAGTAAAAGATCACGGCCTCAATGCCATAGTCACTGACTGTGCTCTCTCTGGGCATCACACACTTAGGAAGTGCTGACACAACAGAACTTGCAGCCGCTGTGTTCAATGGCATTGCGTTAGCAACTTGACACTTTTAAAAAGATGCAGTGGTTGGCTTCACATGACTGAGAAAGCACACGGTAGCCTTCGCCCTACCTGTGTATTTAATTCTGTTCTCAGTTAGTGGAGACGAGTGTAGGTTCTGCGTAGGAAGCCATTATTTGCATTAGCTGTGTGTTTTCGTGGAGGAAACTCCAATGTAAATCGGACTCGGCCTCAGCTACTCTTAAAAAAAATTAACATATACATTAGTGATGTAAAACACAATTTTCAAATAAGTGAGCGCTATGTACCATTGGTTCCACACAGCAAAGCAATAATGAGGCGAAGGCAGTTGTACTGTTGATAGTGGAAAACATGATTTATTAATGCAGAGAGAAAGTCTAGCCCACCCAACAAAGAAAGCTGTGCCGATGTAGACATACAGGAGAATTTAATTATCTACCCTTTAGATACTAGTCTGAGAAAATAAGAAAAGGAAAACAATCTTTACACTGACCCCAGATGGGAAGATCTATATTTTAAATCAAACTGAAGTGTCAGAAAGAACAAAATGTCACAATATGTGGCATTGTTTATTGTGGGGTGATAGATTATCTATACTGGTATGTCACTATGTGTCAAGATTATACCGATTTTCTGTTTTAAAGTTTACTGATAAGTAACAAGCCTTAATGATTAATGATAACAGTTCATTGCTTAATACAGAAAATCTCCATTGCTAAACAGTTTGCTTTAAACACTTAGTTTCAGCTTTTCTGCACCTTACAGACTAAATGCAATGTGCGCAATGTAAAAAAAAAAACTAAACACATTATGTGCTGAAAATTTTTTTAGTTGTAGCACTTGAGAAAAGTTTGTGAAGTTTATTCGTGCAAAACAAATGCTAAATTATAATTTTATATAGTTACACTGTGATATACTGGGAATTATATTATAGTAATTAATTAATTATATAGTAATTAGTTATATATTTTTAAAAAAATAATGTGTTACCATATCT
>JBBIGC010000013.1:11726829-11750486 GCA_037576955.1 Lepidarchus adonis | reverse complement strand
CACACACACACACACACACACACACACACACACACACACACACACACACACACACACACACAGACAGAGAGAGAGAGCCCTAAAGTGTTGTTATGGCTGAATGCTAGTCATACCACAGGCAGATGCTTGGGAAGGATAATGCTTTAAAACAATGTGTCTGTTAAAGTGGACTCATCTGAATCAGAATACAGGCTATGTCTACACAATAAACACATTTGGTTTTAGGTTTTTGCTTATGTCACATGGTACAATAGCTCATAAAAATTGCTGTAAATCGCACAGACATTCACATCTACATTCTACCAAAACACACACGTGCAATCATGCACTTCCACATACACACTTTCAGAAACAGAGAGTGTCTTTATAGTGCAGAATACAGCAGTCAGGACAGAGGCAGGATATAGCTTTCCAATGAATTGGATCTTTTGCTAAATTAACTTATAGATTTTAGGGGTTGCTTTGTGTTGTAGGGTTATGCTGGGCATGTGTTGGGCATGTGCTGAGCAAGTTCTGCTTTTTCAATTATTTGAATTGTATATTGAAAGTGAGCATGGTGAATATATGAAAATATGTAGACAACTAACAACCTAAATTCAAGAAAATACATTTGCTAATTAAATAGGTTTAGTTTCTTGCAATGTAGCAAATAAACAGACATGTAAAGTGGGAAGACATAGAATGCCTAAATAATGGGAAAAATTGTATATGGTATGAGTATGTGGAAGTATATGAGCATCCTGCATCCTCCTTAAAGGATGAAGTGTATCTTGCCTTCTGGTGCAGTTTACTAGCCTTTTGTAATGCAGTGTCTTTCTAATATGTGTGTAGTCTTCTCATTGGACACTATGGGTGAAGAGGACACAGAGAGCATGATGACGCTGGAGATTGCAGAGGAACCTGAGCCTGTTCCTGGACCTCAGGGTCCAGAGACTGGGGTCCCCACAGCACCACCTAAAAAAGCTCCTCCAACCTTTAACCAGGGTCTAAAGAAGAAGAAACAGCACCACAACAAAGCCCCCCTCCCCAACAAACCCCAAGACCTCCAGGTATGTGTTTGTATATGTTGTCATGCATTATGCAGCATGTAATTCTGCAATCACATTCAACAGGGATGTCTGTCCTGATCCTGGAGGACTGCTGTCACAAACACACCTCAAATCACCGGTGTGGATACTGGCCCTCCAGGACCAGAGTAGGCATATAACAATACAATAGACTAGGGGTGTCAAACCCAGGTCCTGGGGGCTGGGATCCAGCACAGTTTGGTAGTTTTCCTCCTCAAACACAATTGCTAAACTTGGCAATTAACAGGAGAGTTGATTTAGGTGTGTCTGAGCAGGCAAACTGTGCCGGACACTGGCCACCAGGAGCAGAGTTTGACACCCCTGCAATAGACTATGATTGAATCTGTGCTTGTACACGTTTTAAGGGGAGAGTTTTAAACATAGTATAATACCTTTATGTTATAAGAAGGTTCTTCGGCATTTGATAAGGTTCTTGACCTTCTCACATTTCATTTGTAAAAATGTTTCCTTAAAGATTAAATGTGAAGGTCGTCTTGTTCTTGTGAAAATCCTTGTTCTGTATTTTTAACTAGGTAGTTTCTGTTGCTGTGCCTTTAAAATGGTGTATGTAAATGAGCTATGTTATGAATTGCTGCCCTGTATTGTTTTCACTTCAACATAATTATGTTTTTTTTTTTTTTAAATTAGATTTAAAAGTGTTCACAAAAAAAATCACATATTCCTAAACTGCAAGTTGTCTGTAATGTAGTTATTTTTAGTGTCCACATAGAGACAAGAATACAGCCAGTGTTTAAGTTTCAGTTTTTATTACAGGTCTAAAATGGTGCCCTACTTTGGCTGCATTGGCTCGTAATTTATCTATTTTTTATATATTATGTCACTTGGATGTGGAAATAGTTTTGAATTGAGATCATTATGGAATTACTATGAATGAATAGCATCATTTAGCCACACCTGCTGTGTGTAGTGAAGTTCACAAGAAGAGGATTTGTAGAATTGTAGTTTATTCATGGACCCACTTGAAAATATCTGACATTATTTAAAAGTCAGTCACCTCCACATGAATGAAAGGTGAGCTCATGCACACAAATGACAGCAGAGCTCTTGCCAAAAAAACTGAAAGATGAAAACTTGAGTGTTGATGTAACATTTAATTAACATGCAACATATTTGATATTTAAATTTAATGCACCTTTTGTGTCAATAAAGCTGTTGGAATAGATAAACACAAGACTAATGTCAGGTACTTGCTACCTACGAGCGTTTAGCTGAGCTGAAACCTTTTAACCCTTGAAAAACCTTTTGGAATGTGCAGGTACGGGTGCGAATCATCGAGGGAAGACAGCTGCCTGGGATCAACATTAAACCCGTGGTTAAGGTGACTGTAGGAGGGCAGACGAAGAGAACACGCATCAAGAAAGGCAATAATCCATTTTTTGATGAGGTAGATCTGCTTTTCTTTTAATTAGCTTAGATCAGTGGATCACAACTCTAGACCTGGAGGGTCATTGTCCAGCACAGTTTGGCGGGTCCCCTACTCAAGCACGCTCACTTAACCAATTAACAAATGAGAAGATCCAGGTGTGCTTGAGCAGGGACTTCAACAAACTGATCTGAACACTTGCCTTCTAGGCCTGGAGGTGGGTACACTCGACTTAGATGATTATAGCTTTTTTCTAAATGGAATAATAATAATAGTTATCCCAGATCTCAACCTGTTATTGTATTTCAACTGTTAAATGTGTCTTCATTGTTTCCCCTCTTTTCGTGCCAGACTTTCTTCCTGAACTTCTTTGAGACCCCCTCAGATCTCTTTGATGAGCCTATATTTATAACAGTAAGTACACCAGGCATCTGATAGTCTATTAGCTTGTGTGTAAAAGCCACAATGAAATTTATCTCTTTGTCTTTTTTTAAGGTATTTGACTCTAAGTCTCTGCGCACAGACTCTGTCATTGGAGAATTTAAGGTAGTATGTGTTTATTTTCTTGCTTGGTTCTTTTGCATGGACATTGCTATTCTGTTATTGCTCTTTGTGTCTTTTTATCTTTGGTTTGTAGGGCATACTCTGTTTTATTTACAGCTAATAATAACCCTGACTGCTTTTTTTTCTTGTCTTCTCTCAGCTGGATGTTGGCATGGTGTATAATGAACACAGTGAGTACTGCAGACTCCTGCTGTGACTGAGACTACTCTCCGCTTCAGGCTGCAGGCCTTTGCTTAATTTAGCAAACACTAAAACTCTTATTTAGTTACTAATTACCATATTGTGACAGATACAATGTAATATGCATGATTCAATTCTTGAGATTCAGAGCTGAAAAGTTAACTCTGATTCAACTGATTTCATTACAGTGATAGTGAAAAGAACCAGGGGTTATGATATCTACAGTGAAAATATTGCAATTTGCTTTACAATTAAAAATAACTGATGATTCTGTATGTGTCTTCTGATGATAATGATGATAAAGTAGTGGCAAAGTAGTGGTTTTTTTGTCACCATGTACAGTATAGAACTTAACTAAACAACACACCTGCAGGTTAAGGGCTTAAGTGTCTTATTGTACGTAGTTCAGGGAGCCTTTCATTAGCAGCTTGAGCTGATTTGTAAAGATGGGTTTTGATTTACGTGACAGGACATGCAATTCTCCGGAAGTGGTTATTGTTGTCAGACCCAGATGACATCTGTGCTGGGGCCAGAGGATATCTGAAGGTCAGCCTGTTTGTCCTGGCTGCAGGTGATGAGCCACCGGTGGGTGAAATTATTTGTACATTAAGTAAAACCTTTTTCCTAGGTTTCCCATTACGATAGACAGACAGACAGACAGACAGACACACAAATTCTTTATTTGCATACTAGTAGGTAACTGTTTCACAAAATTCAGTTACATACATTAAATACATACTATAAAACACTTAACAATGTAAATATATGTACAATAAATAACAATACTATACAAATAACAATACTATACCAATAGCAATAGGTAACACTTAACACTAAATGGCAAGAGTTAAAAAAATAAAAAATAAATATATATATATATATATATAGTACAATATTTATAATGGGAAAAATTGAATTGTGCAAAAAAGTGACCCGCATCAGTATTCGGATAAAAATAAAGTGAGATGACATGCAGATGAGATTGAGATGTTTAGAGTGAAAACATTGTATGTGCACACACATACACACACCTACTACTTTTCCTTCATATTGATATATCAAACTCTGACATATACTTAAACTATATGCTTTTGGATTTTGTGTGCATCCATGTGTGTGTGTGTGTGTGATAGCCGGATAAGAAGGAAGGTGCTCAGGAGAAGGAGGACATTGAAGCGAATCTGCTGAGGCCAGCGGGACTCACTCTCAGAGGAGCCACCTTCACGCTCAAAATCTACAGAGCGGAGGATCTACCTCAGAGTGAGTGTAATCATCTGCTTGTATGTGTGCATGTGTTTGTGTTCATTATTGTTTGCAAATTTGTGACTTTTTTTATCCCCTTTCTTCTTATCAGTGGACGATGCCTTCATGGATGGAATGAAACAGTTTTTGGGATTTGACTCCAACAGAAAAAATCTGGTGGATCCATTGGTGGAAGTCAACTTTGCTGGCAAAACGGTACAATAGCAACAATGCACATGATGCCAAAATATGCTAGATCTCCACTGGCCATGTTCAAGCAGTCAGCAGCTTATCAGAAAGTTCTGCAGTATTTCAGAAGAAGCGTTTCTGAGATGCTTAACCATGTTTCAGCCAGGTTTTAATGGAAAAATGTATGTAGTCAAATATGGAAAACGTATTGCAAACATTAGTAGTTGATTTCATGTTGAGAACTTTGATAGTGTGGGGTAATACATGCATCTTCACAGATGTGCAGTAAGATACTGGAGAGGAACGCCAATCCACATTGGAACCAAAGTCTGGCACTTCCTGTTCGGGTAGGATCTGCTACAACGGTTCATTTCTTTGTAGCTTACTAATCATGTTTACCTGCACTTTCAGTCAGTGTTCTTGTTTTTCTCTGCAGTTTCCATCCATGTGTGAGAAGATGAGGATTCGCATTTTAGACTGGTCTGTTTTGAAACACATTATATATTAAACATAGATTGTTCTGAATTTATTCTCATTACATCTTCTGAATGTTAGGAGCCTCTTTAATATTGCATGTTGTTTTAATCTGTGCTAGGGATCGAGCCAGCCACAATGACGTCATTGGAACCACACATCTGTGCATGTCAAAGATCTCTGCTCCAGGAGGGGAAATAGAAGGTAAATATTATATATCAATAGCAGCAAAGCAGCCTCTGCGGTGGAGCTATCTATATTTGTCTATTGTCCGTATCCTTAATAAAATCCAGTAAAGGCCACGCATTGAGCATTTGCTTATTAGTTTTGGGTCGTGTGAGGGCATGTGATAATGGACTGGACACACTGACACTGAAGTAAGAAATGTAGAGAAACCTTGAATCCAATCAGCAAAAGGTCTTCTCCACCAAAAACAAATGGATATTCTGTTCTAACTGCAAGTGTATCTTCTATATCACATTAGCAGAGCTGAAAATGATACTAACTGACTTCTTATAACTGAATCTTAAAATGCTGTTAAAAATGATTGGTCTGTTTATTCTAAAATTGCAACCTGTTCTGAACAGGAACTCACCTTTTCAAGTGATGTAAAACAGTAAAAATGTAATGAAAATGAAGATACAGAGCTTGTTCTGAAAGTGAGATGCTCAGGCAGCTGTGGCCTGGAGTATGGTGAATCTTTGTCCGGGAACTGTTGTAGGCTGCAGTGATAATATCACAGTTCTGTTCAGTTTGGTAAATGTGAGTCTTGGAAAAATAGAGCTTTTTAAATTAGTACTAGTTCCTCAACCTAGTATAATAGATTCAAACAGACATTTTATCTGCATAGTGTGACTTGGTGGCATGAACTAGAAATCTTTTACTAATACTCCTGTGTAAGCTTCTTTACATTATATTCATAATTCCCTTTTGCCCATATTGCAGTAGCAGTAGAGAGTTTTGTTTAGGCTAGTTGTTCTAATCACTTTGGCACTTTCATTATGTTAGTATTGTAGTATTGTATAGTATGTTTTAGTTGTGTACACAGCCATGTTGAGCACTGCATACATGCTTGCTGTGTTGCATGGAGTGACTAATTGTTTGGAGGTCTAACTTAGGAGCTAGTGTGACTGCATGCAGTCATTTTCTTTAGCTGTTTCTTAAATATTTCCTTTATTCCTCTATGCATTCAGACGAGTTGCCCCGCAGGACCATCCAAAGCACCAGTATGTCTTTCTTTCATACTGTATGTGTGTGACAGCTGGCTTTACGTAGACATAGAGATATACTGTATCTGACTATGAAATCCAAAACTCCACTCGGGAGCTATAGGGTAGTGCTAGCTTTTCTGAAACGTCCATCGCTTACAGCTTTCAGCTTATTTCCCAAATTAACTGCCAATGCAATGAATTTTAATGTCATGTGAAAAACCAAAGTAGGGCAGTGCAGAATATAGATCATGATTCGTCTTTCCAATGTCTATTGTTGATGCAGTTGATGACAGTCTGGGTTTCCTGCCAACGTTTGGCCCCTGTTATGCTAACATGTATGGAAGTCTAAGAGAGTTCACAGCCTTCTCCGACCCCTATGAGGCTCTCAACCTTGGCAAGGTAAGATTGTGTAACTGTCATTTTCTTGTGTTACACTGTAGTCAAGTATGGTGGTTCTTTGTGGTTAAACACAATTAAAAATAAGACTTTATTATATGTCCAGTAAAAACTGTATTTTAAAAGCAATAACCTTTTGCTTTTAGATGCACGCACTACATCGTCAATCGTGATATAACACAAACAGGCAGGATGCTTTAGAATAGTGGTCCCCAACCTTTTTTGCGCCACGGACCGGTTTAACGTCAGATAATATTAAGGCCTTTAAGGTGTCATAGATAAATACAACAAAATAATATATGATCAACACAAAAACTGTGGTATTTTGTAAATATAATAATAAACGTGAATCCGCTGTGTAATTATGTAACTTTATTAGCAGCGTCCTCCTGAAATGCACCAATAATGTCCTCCTCTCTGCCGCTAATGCGCTCTGGTCGCTATGGTAACCCGTAAACATTCCTTTCAAAATAAGCTTTCAGTGCTGTTGTGGCAATCTCATGGTTTTCTGCCATGACTTTTATCCAGAATACTGGCAAAGTTCACGTCTCAAACATACTTAATTGCTATGGATTCCGAAAAAAAAAGTTTAAATTCTTTGGACGGCCCGGGACAAAATGCTCCTTAGCCCAGGGGGTTGGGAACCACAGCTTTAGAAAACTAAGTAAAACACAAACAGTGTTTAAGTCTCTTGTTGACTGTTTTTTGAGGCCTTCATTGTATGGTTCAGCTCCATTATCCTGGTCTACAAAACAGGTCAAAAATGGCTTGTAATTTTAGTGCAAAATAAAGACTAAACAAAAACGTTGTTCCCAATAAACGAGTAACATTTCATTCTGAATTGTTTAAAAATCGTTGCTGAGGAATGCTCTAGAGGTTGCATTTGTATTGTGTTGGTCCAGGGAGAGGGTGTAGCATATCGAGGACGTGTCTTACTGGAGCTGACCACTAAGCTGTGTGACCGGGTGGAGCAGAAAGCAGAAGACATCCAGTCGGATGACCTGCTGGTGGTAGAGGTAAGAAACCAAAATTCACTTTTGCCATGTACACGAGCATCAGCATGTTCTGAAGAGTCCTGAAGATTCACAATGGCTGTTCATTAAAAGCACTGCTTTGTGGAAATGCTCTTCTGTTGGGTTTGCCTGTAGAAATTCATGCGGAAGAGGAAGTACTCTTTGTTTGCTGCTTTCTACTCTGCCACCCTCCTTCAAGACGTGGACGATGCCATTCAGTTTGAGGTCAGCATTGGTAACTACGGAAACAAGTTTGACTGCACCTGCCTGCCCCTGGCCTCCACCACTCAGTACAGCAGAGCTGTGTTTGACGGTGAGAAACAGCACCATCAGGTGGCCTTTGTCTTTCATCACAGAAGCAGGAAAATTGGATTTTTGGGTTATTGTGCCTTTAAAAGTCATTTTTTAAATGACCACTGTTCTGATTGGCGTCTCTGTGCTGTGTCTTATTAGCTCGGGTAGAAACATTTGTTATTACTTCTGTAGTTACAAAGACAATTAATTTTAGACAAACTCTATAACCCGAATAGTAACCATAAACATAAAACCATAACAATATTTACATACTGTATTTACATAATTAATTTAAAAATATGATGAAGAGGGCATATTTTATATGGGGCTTTTTACTTTTACATTAGAAAAGGACGCAATATTAGCTAAAACAATATTTTATGCCTAATTGAACAATATAAAAGCAAATAAAATGAGCATTTTAAAGGTTACACTGTTAAGGAAAACAAGTTTTTTTGTTTTACAACAGAACTAATACAGTAATAGAAAAATTGTTCACAAATTAATTATTAATGGTCCACATTGTGACTGTAGGTTGTCACTACTATTACCTGCCTTGGGGTAACGTGAAGCCAGTGGTGGTTCTTTCATCAGAATGGGAGGACATCAGCCCCCGTACAGAAGCCCTCAACATGCTGCTCAGCATCGTGGACCACCTGGTGAGAGCAAAGTCAATGGCTATATTCAACATTGCTATGAGGATGCATTCTGATGTGTGGGAATATATATCTGTATTAGGAGTCTAACCTGAAACTAGTACAGCTGGAGAACCAATCAGGAGGTGATCAAGATGACCTGGAGCAGACAGTGGTACAACTGCTTGATGATGTCATCGCTGACTGCAGGTAAATCAGTTCTCAAGTCTTTTTTTCCTTTAAAGTACGTTGTGATTATTGGTGAATTGTTTCAATATCTGTTTGTTGTTTTTCAGTGAGGAGCTCCCAGAACTCGATAGCTGGCCTTGTGCAACTCCTCTGGATAAATGTCTGCGACGTCTGCGGAAGGTCAGTATGAAGCAGATTGAGCAGGCAGCTCTGGAGCTGAAGCATGGGCCAGAGACAGACCTGAGCTCAGTACTGGAGCAGGCAGAGGACTGGGCACAGAGACTGCGTTCACTTTCAGAAGAGGTTAGTACAGCTAGTCACTGATGTGGGTCTCAGGTTGTGCACTCTAGACTATATATAGTTAAAAAAAAACGAATAAATAATAATAATAATAATAATAATAATAATAAATTGTTCCTAATATGCATTAGTGATCTTATAGCTTGGTAGGGCAGAAACATTAGGCATGGAAATCACTTTAGGCCCTTTGATATGGCATCACAATGATTAAGCCATGACGTAATTCAACTGTGATATTTGAAACGTCATGTACTGCGCATACAATACAATATGAAATTTATTTCAAAATGTATTTAAATGATTCCAGCAAAAGAAAACTTGTGTTTATATAACCTTGTTTCCTAAATTTTAGAATGCTCTGTAAAATGTAAATAAAAATGTGGGAAAATGTCATAAAAACACTATTTAATTATAATTACAACAAAGACAACATACCAAATGTTGACAATAAAAAATGTTACTGTTGTTTTTTTATATATGCTCATTTTGACTTTGATTCCAGCATCATATTTTTTTTGTGGTCTTACACATTACAATTTTAAATAGTTTTTGGAAATCCTGGTCTCTGGGTTCCCTGGACGAAAGAGTAGCATTCTGCATCCAGAATGGTCTAGGGGTGCATGGGTGGATTTATGCACATCTGTGTAGGATGAATGATATGTAGTACAACATATGCTGCAATTAATATATATTTTTACAGCAAGACGATGTCGCACCTCATTCTGTGCTTGTATTTGTGCTAAACTAGTCTGACTGCAGCCTATAATATGTCATCCATTGAAGACATTTGGTAAATCAGGAAATAAAAATGACAAAGGAAACTCTGAACTGTTTAGCAGCTAAAGTCTATGTTATGCAAGAATGTCTTTCAGAGCTTCAGCAGGTCTCTACAGAAAGGTTTACAGAATGGGTCTGAAAGAAGTGGTAATGTAACACAGTAGTGCACATGCCTTGTCTCAATTTTTTTTTTAATTAATTGCTTGCATCAAGTTGAAAATGAGCATATATTTTTCAAAATAAACCACTTGATATATTATTGTGTTATTTTCAATTAATTCAATTAATTAATCAAATTCAGAGTAAACAAAAAGGAGAATAAGAGTACAAAATAGCTTAAAAGCAACATCAATTTAGAGTTAAACTGTAAGAGTAATTATAAACCTGGGCTGCATTATTTGCAATTCATTGGAAAGTTGAATGAATGTAAGAATATGCAATATTTATGGAGTAGCTGATTCTTTTCTGAGTGTTCTGAAAGATGTGTCCCATGTTGTGTCCCACGATCTTAACTTTAACTTGTGATTAAACTGCACCTAATATTAACTCTATTGACAGACGTCTTGGTTTTAAAAAGATACAGTGCCCTCTTGTGGATTAAGATAAAAATGTCTAACAATGGGCCTCATACACAAGATTTATTTTATGTTTATTTTAAATATATTATACAATCTTCAAGCCAAAAACATTACAATATTAATCTGTATTGATTTTTATCCCAATCTTGCTAAACATACAACAAATGTGTGGTAGAGCAGTATTTTTAAATAAGGACTCTTTCTTGATCTGTCTCTTTTTAGCCCCAGAACAGCCTGCCAGATATAGTGATCTGGATGCTTCAGGGAGACCGAAGGGTGGCCTACCACAGAATCCCAGCCCATGAGGTGCTGTTCTCTCAGGGCTACAGCGGCAAACACTGCGGTCAGCTCCAGACCGTCTTCCTGAAGGTGCGTCGAGGAAATCGTAGAGTTTATATTTCAGATCCTGATGATGGGCTTTTTAGAGCTGAGCCTCATGTAAAATAAAATAATGTTTGGACATATGCTTTTGTAATAAATGGTTGTGTGTGATTGTAGTGATGTAGTAATCTGAAAGCGTAATCTTTAATAAATCTAATATGTTTTGTTTTTTCCTTTTATTATTTCAAATTCTCACTTTATTTGCAAATACAATGTTAAATGTTCCTAAAGTTCAACTATGACTTTATTTTTTTCCTTTTTTCACTGTAGAAATGACAGTTTATTATGTGTAGTCAGACAGTATCATTTAAACTACCTGACATTACAATCAGTGTTATATTACAATGAGTGTTTCATGTTCAGTATAAGAGGGCACATTTACTACACATGCTGATTTGTCCAGTGTGACTGCTTGTTCAGTATCCTCAGGGAGGCAGCGGTGACGCTAAGATGCCAGCACAGCTTCGTGTGAAAGTGTGGTTTGGTCTGACTGCCGATGTCAAGCACTTCAACCAGTTCTCGGAGGGCAAGCTGTCTGTGTTCGCCGAGACGGTGAGCAGTTTCATTATAGATCATCTCAGTTATCGACATTGATGGATGAAATGCATCTAAAAGTTTTATCTTAATTTACTTTTCCTTGACTTTATTAATGGAATGGCAGACGTCAGTGAAAAATCCTGTTTGAAAAAAGAAAGAAATTCAAAACAGCAAGAAAAATTGACAAGAAAATGTAAGAGCAGAGTTATATAAAAGAAACAAATATTTAAAAATACAGAGAAAAGCAGTTGGCACATGGACTCGCATGCTCCACACTTCATTCATTACTCTGACAAGCGGGTAGAACAAGGAAAAGTACATAATACACAGTTTGCGTTATAAAATCATACAGACGGGTGGTGTGTAATGAATTGTGTAGCTCTGATGTTCTGTCACAGGCTCCGCTGTGATCTGCCAGTTTGCTTCTTTGTGTTTTCTGCAGTATGAGAACCAGACCAAGCTGGCGCTGGTGGGTAACTGGGGCACAGCAGGGCTGACCTACCCCAAGTTCAGTGATGTGACTGGCAAGGTGAAGCTGCCCAAGGAGAGCTTCAAACCTTCACCTGGTTGGGCCTGGGCTGGAGACTGGTACATCAGCCCAGAGAAAACGTGAGCTTCTTCACTGCATTCTTTGCTTTGGTGGCATAATTGCTGGGAGGTAGGGTTTTAGGGGTGGAGCCTAATGGTATTGAGTTACTCAATCTTAAATCTAGTCTCAGTAATTGTGGGTTAATCTAGTACAGATATTAATATAATTGTACAGATATGACACCCATAAAGATTCTACTTCTAATCTAATACCAGTTGGCTTCCATCAGTATTGCACAGACATCCCTGTGATCTAGTTATCTCACCTCTTTTTCCTAATGCAACTCATCCATGGTAGCTGTTCGCCTTCACTAAAATACATTTTTGTGCGGGATTACTTTTTATTTAAGCACAAATGAGCCTTAATACATTTACATTTATTCCTTTGACAAAAGCGTCAGCCAAATGAATAAATGTAAATATAAATGTATTGAGGCTTATTACAAAATGCTCTAATTGCGTTTCAACCCCATAGACTATATGTATACACTTGAACTTTTGGATTGATTTGGCTCATATGTCTGATATAATATTTTTAAAAATGAGCAATTTCTCACAAAGGGAGATTTGACCTGAATTGTTCTGAACTGAATGTGTTTAAGATTCACTGACCACATGGTCTGTCCCATGTTGTTATGTTGCCCAGCTTGCTGTATGATGTGGATGCGGGTCACATGAGTTTTGTGGAGGAAGTGTTCGAGAATCAAATGCGGCTTCCAGGAGGACAGTGGATCGGTATGCCAGAAGGCTACACAGATGTGGTGTGTATATTAGATTTTATATGTTTAAATATTATATAGAAAGTCTTGATTTCCATGTGCACTAAATAATTTTCACACAGGAGTTTTAAAACTAAAATGATAGTGTCAGTCTTGCATTTAAGCACCACATAAGACACACAGTAAGTCGAGATCTTCTTATTTGCCCACTGGGGAGCAGAACGGAGAGAAAGCAGTGCCCAAAGATGATATCGAGTGCCCTCCAGGCTGGGTATGGGAAGATCCAGAATGGAGTGAAGATGTGAAACGAGCAGTAGACGATCAGGGTATGAAAACTTTTCCGGATCTGTCCTGGGCCAACTAGTCGCTGTTGTACCATTTTCTGTGCTTTTACAATATTTTTGACAACAAACCAGTTTTTCCAATCTTGCCCAATAATTCTCAGGGTGGGAGTATGGCATCACTATTCCCCCCGACCGTCGGCCTAAGTCTTGGGTACCAGCTGAGAAAATGTATCACACCACTCGCAGACGCCGCTGGATTCGTCTGCGCCGCAGAGACCTGCAGAAGATGGAAGCACTTAGAAAGGTACCTCACTGCTGCCATTCTCTTATTGGCTAAATCCAGGTCATATGTTTGCCATCAGTGCATAAAAATGAAGTCAACATTTGTTTCACTCTGTAGTATTTGCTACTACATTTTACTGCCTGTTTGGGATTCTGGGAAATGTCTGTGTGGTGGGACAGCATGAGTTCTGCAGAGTATCTGGCAGATGGAGAGGGGGGTTCTGTGGGGGTGGCTGGAGGCTGAGAGGACACCTAATCAATCACACCATCTGACACTAATCTGAAATCAATCCCATGTCTCTAATCCATAAGCCTTATTCTGCCTTGGCAAGAAATCCACAGCTCATCCACATTTAGGATCCCACCACAAATATGTCTAATGTTTATTGTGTGGGTGTGTGTTGTGCGTGTATGGTGCTTGAGGGAGCGCAAAAGATTGTGTAAAAAAAAGGCTAAAGCACACTTGCGTTAATAATGATGTATTGTTGAGATTAACTCACTGTTTTTGATGATGGATGAGACTGCGAGGCTGAGGGATAAAGAGGTACTCTGTAGGACTCCTCAGGATGAGAGAGAGTGGGGGGGGTGACAATGAGATGAGACAGAGGGATGTGGAAAAGAGAGGGGAAAAGAGAGAAAAGGAGAAAGACTCAGGGGATAGAGGGAGAGGGAGAGGAGGATGGAAAGAATAAAGGTGAGGGCTTGGATTAAGAAGACCCTTATTTTTAAGCATCATTTACAACCAGAAAAGAAGTAGGCTGGAAACGGAGGAAAAACATACATATGTACATAATGTAGTAAACAATATTAATAGTACTAATATTTACAAGCTTCATAACCATTAAAATAATAACAGGAATAATAATAAATCACCGCATAAACAATATTTCTTTCACAGCACTAACACTTCACATGAACCTGAACCTGTTTACTTCTATACTGGTACTATAGCAAATATACATTTAGAATACTACGCATGAGAGAACACCTAAAACATACAGGTACAAGTGAATAAAACCCCAAGATCTTTGAGCACTTGGCCCAGGATGAGGGTTACCAGGTTGGAACAGTCAGTGAAAGCATGTGTAATGGAAGGACTATTGCAAAAGATGCAATATGGTGAAGCAACAGGGTACATTTGATAAAAGCTGTGGTATTTAAGCCACATTGGTGGACCAAACACAAAAAGTAGGGTTAAAGATTTAAGGCTAATCCTACCCATAGTTGAGTGTCATCATCTCTCAAAACTTCATGCACTTAATACTGAAAAATAAAAACCAGAAACAGATATTCACTATAAAACCTTCTGAAACAAAAAACCTCAAAACCAATTAGAACTACTCCACAGGGCACTGTCCTCTCAGAAGAGCAGTTTTTCAGTTTGGAATCAGAATAGTCTTTATTCTGGCTGAAATCTGAATGAACCATTGGCCTCCCTCAGACAGGGGCAGGTACAGCACTGCAGGAGGAAGCCAGTGGTGTCTGAACCACATCTATTAAATCCAGAGAAAGGTCCAGAGCAGTAAAACCGTGCCACATCATGGAGACTGTAATATAATTAACCACAAACACCTCACCGCAATAGCCGGGGAGCAGTTACCATTCCGTCCCAGTTCTTCTGCACATACACAGCAGCCCCCAAAAAACACAACGAGTATTTAAAACCTTCCAAACCCCACAGACACTGCTCGGGTCGCTGTAGGGAAGTTTCCTTCCACCACCGCTCTATTAACATTGCCGCACATTTGTTCCAACTGATCCGAGTTGATGTGGCTTTCTGAAACTTGTCATGGCGTGCAGATAAACTGCCCACATCATCATTAGTTCTGATGATTACAGTGAAGTCATCAGAGCTAATGATGCAGCCAGTTTCACTGTTCACTCTTTAGTGCTGGTACCTTGAACTACAACCCCATGGAGCTCCTTCCACAAAGCCACAAAGCCAGGGCTCAGTTCCTGTAGTGAATCAAAAGTCTAGAGAGACCACAGCCGTGCCTTATTCCCCTGTTCACAGGGAAAGGTCTTGTGAGTCTGACATCATTTTTTTTAGCACACTTTACAGTGATTTGATGTAAGAAACAAATCTGGGATCAGAGATCAAGGCTTCAGGGGTTTAAAAGAACGTGTATATGTATCCACCTTCCTCTGTGAAAGTGAAGTATGATCTTCTCCAGAGCGACATACCTGAGTGCTTTAGTAAACAGATTGCAGTAGATGACTGAATATAAGTAGCATGAGTAGCAACTAAGAAGTGTCAGAATCCATCCTAGAAAGAAAGAGAAAAAAAGAATATATATATATATTACACTATACAGACGGATACGTAGATGGAAGAATGCACTGTATTTCTGTCATTACCTGACCCCTCCTCATGGTGGAGCTCCAACAACACACATTTGACCTGTTACTTTAACACTTTGTGTGTGTGTGTGTGTGTGTTCCAACAGCAGCGTCCAGATGAGTCGGAGCGTGAGGGTTGGGAGTATGCTTCCCTGTTTGGCTGGAGGTTCCACCTTAAGCAGAGGAAGACTGACTCGTTCCGCCGTCGCCGCTGGCGCTGCCGCATGGAGCCTCTGGAGAAGACTGGACCGGCGGCCATCTTTGCCCTGGAGTGCTCACTGGTAATGAGGGCTAACAGTATGAAATTTACAAGGCTGAAAGCAGGATGAAGGAAGTCTGGCACACTATGATGTGAAGACTGAAAAGGATGGAGACTTTAATGGGGAGACAGTGGGAGTGGATAATGTCATTGGCAAAGTGGTATTGCATGATTGTATGAGGTTCTTTAAATGGGTTCCTGGCTTGGATGACTTAGTTCCAAAAAAATTGGAACAGAACCTTTAAATTAATTGGAAGTCATTCAAAAATGTCTGTCACACTCCCCCATCTCATTTACAAAGGCAAAAGTGTGTGTTTGTGTGTGTGTGTGAGAGAGAGAGAGAGAGAGAGAGAGAGAGAGAGAAGGGGAGAGTGCGGCTGGTAGAGAAGGGGAGAGAGAGAGAGAGAAGGGGAGTTTTTATATTTACCACTACCACAAAGAGAGAAGGAACAATGGTAAGAAAACATGAAAGAGAAGAACAGTGATGGACACCCTTAGTCAGAATCACTGGAAGCAGGAAAGTTAAGAGTGAGGCCTGGTTTGGAGAAGGAGAAGGTGAAAATGGGTGTGAAGGGCCTTGGACTTGGATGGGTCTGAAGCGCTGAGAGTGACTGGGCAAACAGAGTGGAATCAGCCTGGTGAAATAAAGGCACCTTGGGAGACTAATTACCACTGAAATAAAGACAGATGTGTGTGTGTGTGTGTGTGTGTGTGTGTGTGTGTGTGAGAGAGAAAATGCATGCCCAGTGTACAAGTACAGTGCATTCGCTCATGCTCTAGTCTACTGGGTCCATTGTCTCTGGCTGTGTCTGAACTGGCATGAGTTGTGATGTGGTCTTGACCGACCTATGACTTGAGGAGGTTTTACATTGCGTCTTGTATGTTGAGTGAAAGCCCATGTTAGTGGTATCAACTCTGGACGGGGTTCCCCTGTCTGCTTCTGAGTTCATGCATGGAGAAACCCCTGCAGAAGGCTGCCATGTCTGTTTCATAGAGTGTTGTTCCAGAACCACGTTGATATAAATGACGGCAGTGTTTCTTCCCATTTAAAACAACTGATTAAGAACTATCACTCACATTTTCATGTACAGTGCCAATCCCTCCACCCATTAGAGGTTTGAGGTCTTTTCTTGATTATGATTAGCTTGGCTGTGCCCTTAAGCTCCAGTTGGCTTCCTGCTCCTGAAGTCTATACTCCACACACTGCCTGGTTGGCACCAGCTGATGTAGGGCATAGGCTAGTGGCTAAGCAGTGGTTTAGAACTGGGTGAGCTGGTTCCTCACTGTGGTACTAATTTGTTTCCTTCATTGTGTGTTTGTATTTCACCCACTTTAGTTGTCTCTCTATATTTATGTATAGGCAAAGGCTGGAAATGCCTCTGAGGCATGTATTATGTGTTACTATCGACCCTTTTGGGCTTTTTAGCACTGATTACACTTGATCTGAGGTTGAAATTTCCCCAGCTGCCTTGCTTTCTGTTACTGACAGCTACTCTGCAGCACTGATAGCAGACTTTCAGAAAAAAAACCCACCAGTGTATTGACAGAAGAAAAGTTCTAAATGTTTCAGGGTAGAAATACTACAGTAAAATCCCCAATGTACAGGGCAGGAATCCTGATTTCTTATGTTTTTGTATATTTGTCAAACCTACAATGCTTAAATTCTGACTAATGTTAGACAAAGACAACCACAGTAATTGCAAAATGCATTTCTTAAAGGAGAATTTTGATTATCAAGGGAAAAAAGCTGTCCAAACCTATCTGGCCAAGTAATTCCACCCCAAGTCCACCTCTGAATTGCTTTAAAAAAAGAGATGTTCATGCTCAAAAGGCCTCCAAGCTGGCTGAATTAAAAAAAAAAATCTACAAAGAATGTTGCCAACATTGATTGCAGCTCTTAGATTAGATTAGCAGCTCTTAGATTAAATTAGACCAGTTATTAGATTTAGAAGCAATTGCTTTTTTACATAGGGCCAGTTAGATTTGGATTGCTTTTTCCTTTAATAATAGAAATCATCATTTACAAACTGCATTTTGTTTTTCCTCAGGTTATCTCTGTGTTTGATGAACTTAAATATGACACTTTGATACAATGTAGTCAGTGTTTAGCTTGTATAACAGTGTACATTTGCTGTCACCTCAATATAACTCAACACACAGCCATTAATGTCTAAACCACTGGCAACAAAAGTGAGTACACCCCTAAGTGAAAATGTCCAATATTTTGGCTGGCCACTATTACTTTCCAGCACTGCTTTAATTCTCTTGGACATGGAGTTCACTACAGCTTCACAGATTGCCACTAGAATCTTCTTCCACTTCTCCATGATGACATCAGATGGTGGATGTAAGAGACCTTGCGTTTCTCCTGCTTCCTTTTGAGGATACCCTACAGCTGCTCTATAGGGTTTACCTCACCCTCAGTGTCTTTAGCAAGGCAGTGGTCATCTTGGAGGTGTGTTTGGGGTCATTATCATTTTGGAATAGTGCCCTGTGGCCCAGGTTCCAAAGGGAAGGGGAACATTCTCTGCCTCAGTATGTCACAGTACATGTTGACATTCATGGTTCCCTCAATGAACTGTAGCTCCCCAGTTCCAGCAGCACTCATGCAGTCCCAAACCATGACACTCCCACCACCATGCTTGACTGTAGGCAAGACACATTTGTCTTTTCACTCCTCACCTGGTTGCCACCACATATGCTTGACACCATCTAAAATGTTTATCTTGGTCTCATCAGACCACAGGACATTGTTCTAGTAATCCATGTCCTTCATCTTCAGCAAACTGTTTGTGGGCTTTCTTCTGCATCATCTTTAGAATATACTTTCTTCTGGGATGACAGCCATGCAGACCAATTTGATGCACTGACAGGCTGCCCGCCCCATTCTTCCCTCCACCTGTGAAATGTTTCTTGTGCCACTGGCTGCAACACAACCCCAAAGCATGATAGATCCACCCCCATGCTTAATGGTTGGCAAGGTGTTCTTTTCATGAAATGCGGCTCCTTTTTCCCCCCAATCATGCCTTTGCTGATCATCAGTCCACAGCACTTGTTTCAAAAACTCATTAGGCTTCTGTAGATGTTCTGATGTTGTATTTGTGGATGGGGACACAGTTAAGGTTTTTTTTCAGCTGATTCTTCTATGAAGGTCTTGTGGAATGGTGCATCACCACTCTTGAGTCTGCTAAATCTTCCTGCAGGTTTTTTGCAGTCAAATAGAGATTTTGATTTGTCTTTTCTCTCTGAGAGTTTTCTTGGTCTTCCAGATCTCATCTTGACCTCCACAGTTCTCCTGAGCTGCCATCTCTTAATTACATTTCTCACTGTGGAAACTGCAAACTGACAACTCTTTGCTATCTTCTTGCAGCCTTCTACTGCATTGTGGGATTCAATAACACACAGCTGCTTAGAGGAATCCATGGTTGTTGAGTGTCCACAAGTGTGCGCACAAGGTTTGAAGGGTCATAGTATTTGTAAAGCTTTGAATTTGGCACCCAGCTGACATTTACTAATGACAGCTGTTACCATGCATCAGATAGAATAGCTGATTTAGGTCTGAAACCTAAAAGAATCTGAGACTTTGATCTGAGGCTACCCAAACCTTTGCACAGTGCCATAATATTTTTTATTATTAATATATTATATATTTAATTTATTTTAAAAAATGGCATAAAAAGTAACTACACATTAATGTTTGCTGAAAATATTGCCCAAACTTTTGCATAAGACTGTACCTACTCCCCATTCACACCTGATACTTTGTAACACTAACAAGTTATATGGTGTACTCACTTTTGTTGCCAGAGGTTAAGCCATTAATGGCTGTGTGTTGAGTTATTTTGAGGGGACAGCAAATTTACACTTTTATACATGTACTTTACATTGTATTAAAGTGTCATATCTTCAGTGTTGTCTCATGAACGTCTACAAAAACATGAGGGGTGTATTCACTTTTGTTAGATACTGTTCAAAATTGTGGAAAGTGCAATCAAACATTTATAAAGAAGAAAGGGCAATTTAGTTTATGGTGTAAATTGCTATAGATGATAATTCCAATTAAATACAGTAGATCTGGTTGAGTATTTCAAATTTCATGCAAATAAAGGGTTGATGAGACTAAACCAAATTCACACCAAGAATGTATGGATTCTGAACAGGTATAGATACGGATCTTGCACTTCTTAACAAAATAGTTTGTCTTTCAAATTTGTAGATGACCCAGCACTTTTCCTTTCAATAAGCTTTATACTTTCAGTGCAGGATTCTTTGGACACATCAAGTGAGACTTCATCATCATAAGGCATTGATGCACAGTTGTTCAGTGCCAGTGGTTTGTGGTGCAGTGGAGTTACCAGCAGAACTTAGATCATTATCACATTCTCCATTTACATTTTTTTAGATTCAGCATTGTAACTCTTTTTCTTGTTTAACAGCCAAGATATGCAAGTCTCGTTTACATCCAGGGAACATAGTAACTGCTCTGTGCTTCAGTGTAATATTTTTTTCTCCTGTCTATCAACAGAGCACTGTGACCGATGAAAGAAATGATGACAAGTCAGTTACAACAACCTTTGGGGTCAACCGGCCCACTATCTCCTGCTTCTTCGATAGTAAGCAGGCATAAAATTTAAATTTTTTACTTGAGCATCTAAGCATAGCATACTGCCCATCTAAAGCACTCTGTTGAATTTGCCTGTGTTTCAGGTGGTACACGCTACCATTTGCGCTGCTTCCTGTATCAGGCCAGAGACCTTCTAGCCATGGACAAAGACAGTTTCTCAGGTGAGTCAGAATCCTGAATTGTTGAATTGTTAAATTCAAGTGAAAGTGACCATTTCTCCTTGTGAACCCGATCACATAAATTGCACAACGTTTGCATTTAGCCCATCCACACACAGAACAGTGGGTAGCTATTAACAGTGCCTGGGGAGTGGAGTAGTGGGACAGTAACTTGCTGAGGGTACTGCAGTCAAACCTGGGGCGGGAGAGGGCAAGGTCATGACCACTAGGCCACAACTGCCCACGATTTTATAAAGCACAGCATAGTGTGGGCAAGGCAGTACAATGTAGCCTACCACCATGTTGTAATTACTTTTAAATATAATGAAGTAATACCTTACAGTATGAATTCTTGCAATCACATTATAGTTACTGACTAAAAAAGTAAACACTTTTGTTCCTCGTCCTGTATGTCTGAAAGAACCATATTAAGGAAAATTTAAAGGCTACATGACGTGTACAGAAATATATACTGTTTTAAACTTTTAATTAACCTGATTTAAAATTTGGAAATATTTAATTCTTTGCAATCCTTTGTATGTTTTTTTTTCAGTGAAAATGAAAATGTAATTTTTTTTTTGCGTTTTCTCTTTTATTTTTATCTTAAGAATCAGAGTTTTGTGTCAACTGCAATTTACTGAAATGGTGAGATTGTGCTGAATTAATAGTGTAATATATTATTCATTTACAGTCAAAAATGTAAAGATATGTCCATCAAAACACTTTTAGCTCAGGTTCATCAGGAAAGAACAAAACGAAATTCCTTGCATGTGCATTAAAGTATTATCCCATAAGTGCAAAACTATCTGGATTACTTCAAATGTAAACATCTTTAGAATTGTGTGAAGGTGCTCGTAGTTTCGAAGCAGACACACTTTGTAAGGGCCATTTTTTACACTACCAAGCTGCTTTCGTGCAAGCCTGCCACTCATCGTAAACAGCTGTTTATCAAACACCAAGGGTATCGGCTCTGCCACACCCCAGCCTTGACCTTTCAACACTAAGAACCCTCCATTATTTCTGTTGTCTCCAGTGTGGCTCAATACTACTTTCTTGACTTCAGACATGATAGCAAGATGACAATTATGTTCCAGCCCTCCAAACGTTGGCAAAATCTGACCTTAGACGTCTGCCGCTATACCGTACCACATGAAGAGCCTCATGCTAGTTTCTGATGCTGTTTTGCGAAGCTAATGCATGCTTAGATCCTTATTTCCTTGCCATACACACTCATGTGGGTATAGTAGATTAGGGCCCATGGGTAGGCCTAATACGTTGCACATTTGAGAGTGGTACATAACAGAGGCAAAATAACATTTTTATGAAGCCACTATGTAAAAAAAGGTCAGCTTTGCTCAGTGTACCAGGAAAGTTTTATAAATAACAAAATCCATAAAAGTGAAGTCTTTTGAGACTTAATGGTAGCATAACCAATGCTGGGCTTACGTCAGAAAGAGTAAAATATAGTGCTTGGCAAAGAGTGAGATAAAGTAGTGTTGGTTAAGCTTATCCCAGAGAGTGGGGAAACACAACAGATTTACAGCTATGGGCCCAAGACATGACATAAAACACTGATCAACCACAGCATTAACACCACCTGTCTAATATTGAGTGTGTTCCCCTTGTGCTGCTGAAACAGTTCTGACCTCTTTCTGTCAGAGTCAGCATTAACATTTTGTACAACAGGAGCTTTTCTTTGGGATCAAGCCAGACAGACTAGCCTTTTTTCCCCACATGCATCAGTGAGTCTTGGGTGCCCAGTTACCGATTCACCAGTTGGATCGCTTTTGTTAGGTACCATCTACTGAAGACTGGAACACTCCATAAGACCTGCTGTCATGGAGATACTCTGGGCCATCTAGCCATCACATTAAATCGCTTGTCGTAGTTTAGATCTTTACACACCTGCTTCCAGTGCATCACCTTTAACAACTGACTGTTCACTTGCTGCCTAATACTGTATATCCCACCCACCTGACAGGCGTTATTGTAATGAGATGGCTACATAGTAAATGTTCTTCTCTTTGCTTGTCAGTGGTGTTAATGTTATGGCTGATTGCTAGGAAGGTTAAACATTTCTGCTTATTACACACAAGCTTCTGTTCAGAGCTAATGTTATTGTGGTTTGATGAAGATAGCGGGTAGCTAGGTTGCTATGCAAACATTTCATTGGAGTGGTCTTGCGGTTTGGCCTGTCGCACCTTGTAGCTGTGGAAACAAAATGCCAAACAAGTGCAGTTCAAGTGTGTCTTCACTTGTGAGCCAATATGCATTTGCAGACACCAGGATTACCCGCACATTATGACATATTTCTGCCTTGGTGAAGGGGGATTTGGCACTAGCAGTGTGGTTAGTTTGCTAGATACAGGCGTGGATGTAAACACTCTAGCTGTGCTTATCAGGTGGAAAGTTCTAGTCTGCTGTGTCTCCAGATGTGTGGGTAAACGTAGCAGCTACTGTTTCACTGTAATGATTAAGTCTGCTTCCTGATTGACGACCATTTAGCTTAGAGAGATTGCACTAAGGCAGTATTTCTGCAGATTTTTACATTGACAAGCATTTGAATGGCTGACTTTATTTTTATTGTTGCCCATGAATGACCTGTGAGGCATGATGGACAGACATGCATCACTTTTGGATGAACAAGTATAGTGTGATTATAATGGAAAAGATTTCCTATGCAACTTATTATGTAATTATGCATCAATAGTACAGTAAAACACCTTTTTAGGATTAAATGATTTGAGGGGCAGAGGCTTGTCACTCAAAGATGCATATGGCAGTGAGCATGCTGCCTAATTAAAGCCCTGACATTTCACCACATGGCCAGCGGTTACAGCCCTTTTACAGATGTCCAGGATAAATTTTCTTTGCCTGGAAAAACCACAGTGTCTACAGCAAATAGAAATCTTAGTGAAAGTGTGTGTGTGTGTGTGTGTGTGTGTGTGTGTGTGTGTGTGTGTGTGTGTGTGTGTGTGTGTGTGTGTGTGTG
>JBBIGC010000013.1:11674532-11692715 GCA_037576955.1 Lepidarchus adonis | reverse complement strand
GTGTGTGTGTGTGTGTGTGTGTGTGTGTGTGTGTGTGTGTGTGTGTGTGTGTGTGTGTGTGTGTGTGTTTAAAGCAGCTGTTATTTCTGGGTGCATAGACAGGAGGGTGAGAAATGAAGGTGCACGTCTTTTCTTTGGAGCTGCTGAGTGCATTCATCACAAGTAAAAGCTAATCAAAGCATCAGCCCCAGCTCCATCACTTCTTCCGTCATTAAAAAAGCGACCAGTTCACGAGATTGGCGCGGTTATGTGAAACCATTGACTGAAAAAGAAGAACGTATACGTCTCGGCATGCACCTTCCACCACATTGTTTTTTGTGGGATCGTTGTGGAATTGGGGAGACTGGGTGGCAATTCTTGCTTGGGTGCCATCAGTGAAAAGAATGACCTTCACCTAAAGAAAAACATGCTTGTGCAAATGCTTGTTACCTTTTTTTACAGCATTTGTAATTCCCCTGTATAGTGACCTGGATGGTAATTAGAGTTAGTTTGTGATTAGCATTGTGATTAGCACTATTTTTCTGTTCTGTTCTCCTTTCCTAAAATGAGAGACGCTATCATATTTTGCTACTTTGTTTTTAGCATAATGATGAACTTGCAGTAATTTAGTCCATTATACATCTTTACTGTACATTTTCTTATACATATGTATTTGTGTTTTTTATTTATTCATTTCTTTATTGATGTATACATTTTTCTGCATTTTTATTTATTTATTTTTGCTAGCAAGGCACAGCGCACTGCTGCTCCGGCAGCCATCTTTCCAAGGTCAGCTCTAGATTTACAGTACGCTAGTGTATTAGCTTGACCCAGCCAAGGTCAACACTGCGGTGGGCTCCTGCACCTCCAGCTCCCATGTCTCACCACTGAGGAAAACTACCTCTCTTTGTTTCCCCCCACGTATCTGCGGCAACCCACGCGTCAGAGCGATTGTCAGGTGGCCATTTTGGGATTCCAACTTCGCGGCTTGAGATCATCTTCCTCCACTCCTCTCGTCTTCCTCTCCTCTCCACACTCTGACCATGTTTCCCTCAGGGATGTGACACAGGGTTTGAAACTATAAACTCAAAGGTGGAAGGTTTTTTCTCTCTTTCTTTCTTTCTGTCTTGGAAAGGGAAAAGCTTCTCTTAGATCAACAGCGTTGAAATCAATGGATCATCGAGAGCACTGAGAAGAATAAACATTTCAGACCATAGAAATGGAATGCTTCATGAATTTACTTTACAGTACTGCTTTTTTCTTTTCCCAAAGTCTCATCGATGACTTTATGAATCTGTGTTTAAAAGCCACATAGCACTTTACCTCAAAAGTGTGGGTCATGTTGCTATACACACACATATTTATACATTTTTATTCACATAAAATAATTTTAAGGTGGATTTTGTATTTTCTGCATCACAATTTACAGTACTGGTTAACAAGCTTTACCAAGCTCCACTATCAGAAATTTGGCTCAATCTACTTCCTACTGTGCACAATAAATAGACATTTTGTACATTCCGGAAATTACTTATGTGCATGTATGAATGCATTCATTGCACATACGCACCACAATATTGCTGTAGTGCTGATGGATCTCACTGTCACTCCATTGCTTCCTTAGATGAGGCGAAACTGCTCAACCCTCACCTTGGCCTGCTGGAGGAGAGGCTGGCTTTGCTGGTGCTGAGGAGTGAAGGTTTGGTCCCTGAACACGTTGAGACCAGGCCTCTGTACAGCCCCCTGCAGCCTGAAATAGAGCAGGTACCACCGATATTCATAGGAATGACAGCACTTTCTGAATAAACATTTTGACTTTAGTATGAGTACTGTTCCTGACACAATGCAAGAAAACTGAACCAGGCTTTCTGTTCATTGGTTTAGAAGCTGTAACGTACATTTGTTTTTACTTTGTAACAGTAATTAGTAAAACAGTAATTTATTATAAATTAACTCAAGTAAAAGTCAAACACTATTATTAATTTTCCTAAAGAAGTACCATAACAGGGAAAATATTTTCCACATCATATACAATGGCACAAAAAGTATGTGAACCTTTTGGAATTCCTTGTTTTTCTGCATTAATTTGTCATATAACGTGATCTGATCTTCATCGAAGTCAAGGGTATTGACAAATATAGTGTTCTGATCTTTTTATGGCTGTATTGAGAACAACCATATTGCCGGTGGGAAAAAATTTACACTTAAGTTAGTTACTTAATAACTTTAAAATAGCTAATTGGAAGTCATTTTTTAAAAAAATGAGTTTGGAGGTGTGGACCAGAACTACTTTGACTGATAAAAAAACACTCAAATGTTTTGAGTTTTCTCCACACAGGAAGAATAAGCTTAGGTGAGCCTTGCTTCAGCCAAAAAGAACTTTCAGAGGATCTATGGTCAAGAATTGTTGGTTTACATGAAGCTTAAAAGGATTACAAAGTCATTTTAAAGAATTTTGAAATACACCAGTCTACAGTTAAACTTTGGAGAAGTGGGCGGCCAGTCAAAATTACCCCAGGAGCATGACGAATACTTATCAATGAGGTAAATGAACAACCCTGAGTGACAGCCAATGATTTTAAGGCATCATGTGAACCAGCTAACGCAGCAGTATTGGCAAAATGTTTGAAACTAAGATTGAACTATTCTGGAAGAGCATCTTGCACTACATCTGTGTAAAAAGGGCACTGCATATCACCATGAAAACATCACCCACTGTAAATATGGTGGAGGAAACAGCATGAGTTGGGCCTGCTTTGCTGCATAAGGGCATGTCCTGCTTGCAATCATGGACAGGAAGATGAATTCTCAAGTGTGTCAAAGTATTCTTCAGAATAGCGTGAGAATGTCTGTACATCAGCTGAAGCTCTGTAGAAGTGCAAGTCTGTAAACGAAAATCTGCCAAGTGTGACCAAGTCAGAACCCAGACCTCAACCCAAAAGAGATGCTATGGAATGAGTTGAAGAAAGCTAAGATTCCTCATGAACGATGTGCAGGTCTGATCCACAGCTGCAGGAAATGCATGGTTGGGGTTATTGCTGCCAAGGGTTGGGTCATCCAGTTATTCATTCCAAGGGTTCACATAGTTTTCCACTAGCAATATGAGTTGGTTATGGTTGTTCTCAATAAAAACTTTAAACAATCATTTTTGTTTATTATTTTAGGCACATTATATTTGTCAATACCCTTGACTTTTTATGACAAATTAATGCAGAAAATCGTGAAATTCCAAACGGTTCACATACTTTTTCTTGCCACTGTATCAATTTGCTCACTTCAGTCCAATCTGAGTTTAATCTGCATGAACATGTTCTACAGTGCATAACTGTACTGGACCCTCACATTGGTGGGTGTATATGTACTGATGCCATATACAGTGTAAATACCATGCTGTCTGCATTTTGTACCTTTTTGTTCAGGGCCGTCTACAGATGTGGGTGGATATTTTCCCTAAGTCTTTGGGACCCCCAGGGCCACCTTTTAATATCACTCCACGCAAAGCGAAGAAGTAAGCTCAAAGACCCAAACTTTAACATTTTAAAAAGTTAGTTTTTTTGCCTGTTTGAGAGCCACATCTTCTTTGCTCTTTTCTTTTTGCATAGGTTCTGTCTACGCTGCATCATATGGAACACCAGTGACGTGATACTGGATGATGTCAGCGTTACTGGGGACAGGATGAGTGACATTTATGTGAAGGGGTATATCTGTGTGTCATATTGCATATTGAATCTGCTTGGCTGAAGTTGGTCTTGTTTCCTATGTCACTGGTTTGTTGCTTGTCTGTTGCCAGTGTGACTAATAGTAACAGAAAGATGCTAAAGAGATTGAACAGTGGCAACAAACACAGTTGCAGGGCAACTGGAGTCATACATCAGACCTAGTGACATTGTCTTAGTAGAAATTATGTGTTGTGTAATTATTTGCTACAGATTTGATTTTTCTCTCTCACAGCTGGATGCATGGGCATGAGGGGAACAAGCAGAAAACAGACGTGCACTACCGCTCCCTTGGCGGTGAAGGCAATTTCAACTATAGGTTCCTCTTCCCGTTCCATTACTTGCCTGCTGAGCAGCTGTGTACTGTCGATAAGAAGGTACATTTTAATCAGAACACTGCAATGTGCACTTCAACATGTAAAAATGTAGTTTATGCTCCAGTTCAAACTAGTGCTACATCTTTTGATGCAAGATGTTGTCTGTGTCACACCTCTAAAATGGAGGAACGAAATGTATTATTTCTAAAATATTAATAATAATCCAAAATAAGTCATATATTGTCTCTATGACTGCAATGTTAACATCTGAAATTGTTACCTGTTAAAGTTCAGTTTCATAGCTCCCAGGCATACAGTGTCCTAATCCACAACATAACAATTTCACCACTTTAACAAAGACCTGGGTGCAATTTAATTGGGTTGAGAAACATTTGGAAAGAAGTATTTATGCTGAAGAAATTTGATTGGCTGTTTGACTTCTAGCAGCCTAAGCCTCACGGGTCCAGTTCTATAATGAAGAAGCAATATTTGGATTCCAGAAATATTTTGGCTGACTAGCTATATCTGGTTTAAGTGGAAAAGGCTCTCGCCTCTATGGTTTTTTGGCCCATGATATCAAGATATCACCACATCATAATCATGCCAGATTTTGAAAAGCAGAAAAATTCTATTACCAACATACATGGCAATATACCATAGCACAACATATCACATCTGTGTGTGAGTGGATGAACAGCCCTAACTGGATGCCTAATCAATTAGCCTGTTAATTCATAAGTTACGTTAACATTGCAAATCACTGCACATGTTGCTGTTGAGACAGATGCTTTTCCCTAGAAGCTTGACAGCTGTTTTGGGCTGTTTTTAGCTATTTCTCAACCATCTTTTGAAGTTACAGATTATAACCTGTAACTACTAATGGTTGACATGAAAAGTGAATAATTATTCTGACTGACAAATGAATATTGTTTTCCAAGAAAATGTAGGTTCTAACTTTTCCTGTGGTGAACATGGACATTCACACACTCTAGCTGCAGATTTGAACTATTTAAATAATCTGATTGTATTGCTAATGATAGGTAACACATAAGGAATCATAAACCAGCAGCAGATGCCGCCTTAAGCTGTCTTGGTCCCTCAAGCAACTGTGCTGTTCTTCTCACATGCCAGCATTGGTTATAGATAAATAGATTGGTTAGAGATAAGTAGATCTGTCAGTCATTGAAACATAAACAAAAGACTAATCAGGATAAGATTAGAAGCGAGTAGTTAATAGATTTATGGCGCTGCTACAGTACTGTAATCTTGTGGCCTTCTGTAGTCTTATTAGAGAAAGTGAGGTTGTGCTAACAGTTAAAAAATGAATCGGTGTGCTGCCCTAACTGGTGTCAGCTGTCAGACTGAGTGTATATCTGAAAGCTAATTGCAAAGTAGACGACCAATGCCTTTGCCAGGTTTTCTGGGCAACTCCTCAAACCCTAACTGATCTTTAAAGCTGCCACATGTTCTTGATGGAAATCCTTGAAGCAGGCAGGTGCAGAACAACAAATTGTCTGAAACTTCAGATGTTGGCTAGCTATGGCCTTCCTCCCAAAACAAAAGTCTTGTCATGTAGAAGAGGTCTTGTCCAAGCATGAGTGCCCTCTACCCAGCCAACCTGTCTCAGAGAAAACCATGCTGATGGACAAAGGTATTTTGAGTGAGGTTTTGGAAGACAAAAGAGCAGTTATGGTAAGATTTAAGATGTAAAATAGTTCTACTACTTGACATATGCAGTATTGACCTTAAGTGTTCTGAACTCCACTGTAACTGAGGTAATATGTCAGGCCTGCATGATAAAACAATAAAGATTTTTTTTTATAAGAACCATGAAATGCACCTGATATACAGTATTTAGATCATCTCTCCAGGTTATACAGCATAACACTTTTAACAATCGATGCAGTACTACAATTTTAATGCACACTTTTTACTTGCTTGACAAGCAGAGAGAAGTCCAGCCATTCATTTACAGTGACAATAGCGGAGTTGAAAATGGGTCAGAGTTTATTTATTAGTAAAAGAGAGCCACACATTTTCTTAGAAGGAATGCTGTAATACTTTCTTTTATATTAAATCGTTATGAACTTATTAATACACTTATATCAGAAAATGCATTCAATAACTAGCAATAATAAATGAAATAGAAAAAGTACATTGTGTGTTTTTTGCCATATCAACCCAGCTCTATGATTTGTTCTAAAAGTCACTTACTAACAGAAAATGGTGTGAGAGATTGGGTGAGAGAGTTTGTTTGGATGACTGTTGCATGGTTGTCAGGCAGACTGGCCAGATAGACAAGGCCTGTTTACCAGTGCGGGACAGCAGCATGCTATCGTGAAGCCTGACTTCATTCTCTGCAGTGCTGCTGCAAACATCAATCACTGCTACTGTACGCTGCCTATATTGTCACAGTGATAGCATCCTGTCTGGTGGACAGGTGTGGAAGTGAGTGGAGAGTGGCACTGTCACTCTTTCACTGTCTCTCTTGCTCACACCCAGGCTCTGTCTCTCACTTGCTGTCTAATTCTTTCACATTCTCTCCATCATTTTCTCACTTTGGCTTTCTCAGTCACTCTCTAGGTCTGTCTGTTTATATTTGCCTCTCTGTGTCCACTTTCCTTCATCAGGCTCATTATTTATTGATCTTTCTGTCTGTCTATGCAGGAGCACTTCTGGAGTTTTGATAAGGCTGAGACCAAGCTGCCTCCGAAGCTCACCATTCAGATTTGGGACAATGACAAGTTTTCTTTTGATGATTACCTTGGTAAGAAGCAGAGATTCCTGGAACAGATAACACAGAGAAGGTCATAGAAAAAGATTAGTATCAAAAAATTCTTAAACACCACCAAACCTGAGACTTAAATTCTTTACCAAGACCAAACCTGAGACTTAAATTCTTTACCAAGACCAAACCTGAGACTTAAATTCTTTACCAAGACCAAACCTGAGACGTAAATTCCTTACCAAGACCAAACCTGAGACTTAAATTCTTTACCAAGACCAAACCTGAGACTTAAATTCTTTACCAAGACCAACCCTGAGACGTAAATTCTTTACCAAGACCAAACTTGAGACCTAAATTCCTTACCAAGACCAAACCTGAGACTTAAATTCCTTACCAAGACCAAACCTGAGACTTAAATTCCTTACCAAGACCAAACCTGAGACCTAAATTCTTTACCAAGACCAAACCTGAGACTTAAATTCCTTACCAAGACCAAACCTGAGACTTAAATTCCTTACCAAGACCAAACCTGAGACCTAAATTCTTTACCAAGACCAAACCTGAGACCAAAATTATTTAACACTGCCAGATTTTAAATAATGTTTATAGATTTGCAGAAAAATAGCCTTCAGTTGCCTTTACTATTTTTATTGAAGGAAATTTTTTGGAAGCTCAAGAGATGCCTTTCGATGCTTCAACGAAACTCTGGGTTCCTCTGTGACCTTTCAGACCTGTTAAGCACTTTTGGAGTGATCTTTGTTTGTGAGGTTAGCAATGGTATGGAATTATGTCCATGTGTGCACAGTCTGGTGACTGTGGATTGGTTGAGTTTAGACATGATAGAGATTATTTTATAACCTTTTCCAGCTACTCAGAAGTCCCCCTTTGCTTGTGGCCTGATACAATAACACAAGTGTTTTATGTAGAATAAAAACCTTTCATAGGACTTTCATATAATATAATATTTCATAAAATACTAATCTTAAAGCTTCAACCCCCTTTATACAATATTACAGATATGTAAAACTGGATCATTTTCCTCAATGAATACATGATAAAGTATCATTTATTGGTTTCTCTTTATCTACATTAATATGATGTTTTAAGTCATGTTTATGCAAAAATATACTAATTAATACAAGTTATGCCTCAGAATGATTACTTAAATTGAATTGGCCTTGAAATGCTCATGTAATACATGAAATCAATGTTTTTTTTAGGTATGTAAGTTTTATAATTAATAAACAATATTGAATGTGGATCAGTATGCATGGCTGGCACCTAGTCTTTTTATGAAGTCAGTATTGAAGCCAATACCGGTACTTAGTTCCTTGCTCTGCTAGTAAAAGACGAGACAGGCAGTGCAAATCTCAAAGCCTCAGTTAGACCTCCACCATAGTCAGTCCAATGGTGTTAACCTTCGCAAAACCACAGAACTGTTATTTCTCAGCCTTGACATGACAGGAGAAAGAGAAGCAAAAACACAGCGTGAAATAAAACCATGCTGATAGGATACTGATGTTTAAGTTAATTGTATATTTATGTGTGTGTTCTGATCATTAGCTGTGTGTGTGTTTGTATGTGTATGTGTGTGGGCCTCAGTTTGTACCTATGTAACTATGAGTTTCCATTCATGAGGTTACACCACACACAGTACTCCCATACATATACACATACATCATTCTAACCAACATTTCAGGTTTACTACCTCTGTTATTTTTACACTTATTGTCTGTATTTCCAGCATATCAGCACATTCAGGGAAAATAAAAGTTATGGCCTTTGGAACATGACTCCCCAAAAGCACTCAGATAATACTGTATGCTAAAATATGGAATATGTACGTATTTAAAATAAATATCTCGCCGCAATGTAAAAAATCCACACCATGACAAATTGCCCACTTTAGAGTAAGGAACCTACAGCACAGTGTACTAATGCTACAACTTTATCAAAACATGAATGATGAGAAAGAAAATCTCTCTCTCTCTCTCTCTCTCTCTCTCTCTCCCTCTCTCTCTCTCTCTCTCTCTCTCTAATTAGCCATTACATTATGGCCATTTGTTTAACAGAGAGTAGGTCCCCCCATTCTATCAGAACTAGCAGTAACATCTTGCACAACAGGAGCTCCTCTTTAGGATCAGACCAGACAGGTTTGCCATCACTGCCCTTATTTTTCATTGAGCCTTGTTTGCCCGTGAGCTTGTGACCGATTCTCCAGTTGTCCTTCCTTGAATCACTTTTGGTTAGTACTTACTACAGCAGGAACTCTTCGCTGGACCTGCTGACCAGAAGTCACCATCACCAATACAGCTCTTGTAAAACTGGCTTAGATCTGTACAGTGACCCATTTTTCCTGCTTCCAACACAACGTGTTATATAAAACCCAAATAGGTTTTGGTGAAATTGAGACAGTGGAGCATAAAATACAGAGGAATCGCCACCAGTGCTGCTAATGCACCAAAACCATGATGGGACAGAAGTTCATGAATCAGAGACCATCACCATTCAGAGACAATCAATGACAACAGGGAAACAAAAACTAACAAGGAGCATCACATCACCCCACTCCAACATTCTCTGAAGGGTTTCTCAAAGCTTTTATGGTCCTTGGTTTGGTCCAGCTTCCTGTACTTTAAGGATCCAAAAGTGACACTTTGAATGCATTACTCTAAAACTGCTCCAATCTCAGCGCATCAGTGCAAATATTTAATAGTGTAGCTCCACTACAAGTGTATTAATGCATGAAAGCAAAGCCTGATAATGGACACTTTATTTAATGACCGGAGAAAAGGTTTTCCACTAAAACTGGCTCAGAACAGTTCCTTTATCCTCAGGCTCAATACAAGACTACTGTACTCTGTCAGTTTTTAAAGGTGGCCTTGGGGTGAGCTGTTATTATTATCAGGTGTAATTCAGGGAACTTGCTCTGGTTTATCCTGTAGAATCAGTCTGGCTCGGAACTTAACCGTCGTGAACAGAACTTTTGAGCATAGACATTTCTTCTGAGATTCTGTTTTCTCCTTAAGCATTTCTATGATTTCGACAGGTCAAAACAGTTACTGGGATGAGCTGAGACTCTGATGATCTTAATAAATAATATTTGTTCACTGATGGTCCTCTGGAAGTACTCACCATTGATGAAGGAGTAGAGCAGGGTTAAAAACTATGCTGAGAAACATTTGTTATTAGCTGGAAAATTAACTGCACAATTTTCTTCTAAGTTTTAAAAATTACTGTCTTACCTTGTCTAACATTCTGAGAAAAGTGCAGTACCAGTTCTGAAAACAATCATGATCTTCTGTTTCAAACCAAATCAGCCAAACTTTTTTTTCAACCAAAGCAATAGGTCTACTCAGTAATGCAATTGACGCTATAAATTCTGAAGCTGATGGTTTTCCCTCAGAAGCCTGTGCTTTTATACTGAGGTAGAGAATGCAATACGAGATTGGCTGTAAGCTGCACTGCTGGTGACTGAGGCAAAAATGAATTGGCAGCTACATTAAAACTGTGGCACCACCAGAGAATAACAATGGCCAATCAGATGGACAGAATAGGGCACATTCATAGATTCTTTTGAGGAATAAACCCTGCTGAATAAAAGCTCAGCCCTGTAACATTTGTAATGTTCAGACCTCTTCTTAGGTTTAAGGTTGTCCAGAAAAAAAATAATTTTGATGCTTTCATTTGATTTTATTTGTCAGACACTCTTAAAAACAATGTTGTAAAAAATATGTGATAGAAGAACCACATTAGCTTCCTAAAGAACCTTCCAGTTAATCTTTATTTGAGGAACCATTGTTGGAACTAATGTCAGAGTGTAAAGAATCTTGTCAATATAATTAAATAATTAAATATTTTCCCAATAGCTCTCATAGTCTCATGCTACCACTAGAGTGAAAGCACCGCCAGTATTCAAAAGTGACCAAAACATCAGCCAGAAAGCACAGGAAATGAGATGTGGTTTGTGGTTACCACCTGCAGAAACACTCAGTCTTGCTAATTGCCTATAATTTTCACCTGTTTTCTATTCCATTTGCACAACAGCATGTGAAATTGATTGTGTTGCTTCCTAAATGGACAGTCTGATTTGTGTTGTTTAAGTGTTTTTGTTTTTTTACTGAGAATTAAAAAATAAATAGCAGACATTGCTTTTGAATTGTAGTGTATCAGCATTATTCTAAAAAAAAAAAAAAAAAAAAACTAATGAAACTGCCCTCAACAAAAATAATGGTACCCCAGGAAAAGACTGAAAATAATTTGACTAGAGAGACTTAAAGTAAAACTAATATGTGTCCTGTAATTAGCATCACAGGTGTCTTCAAACTTGCAAACAGTCAGTGCTGTTTGGTATTATGGCGTGTACCACACTGAACATGGACCACAGACAGCAAAGGAGAGAATTCTCTTAAGAGATTAGATAGAAAATTATAGACAATTGTGTTAAAGGTAAAGGTTATAAGACCATCTCCAAGGAACTTGATGTTCCTGTCACAACAGTTGCACATATTATTCAGAAGTTTAAGATCCATTGGTGTGTAGCCAAAAGGAAAATTGATGACAAATTGAAGAGGCAGATGATACAAACGGTAACCAAAGAGCCCCAGAACAATTTCCAAAGAGATTAGACGTGAACTCCAAGAACAAGGTACATCTGTGTCAGATCACACCACATGTCGCTGTTTAAGCCAACGTGGACAACTGATGGATAACGCAAATCATGAAAAAAGCAAGACTGGAATTTGCCAAGATGCGTATTGTCACACCACAAAGCTTCTGGGAGAATGTCTTTTGGACTGAACTTTTGGCAAGTCACAAACGCAAAATGAAGCATACCAGGAAAAGAACACTGTACCTACTGTGAAACATGGTGGAGGTTCAGTTGTTCTTGGGCTACTTTGCTGCATCTTGCACAGGGAGTCTTGAATCTGTGCAAAGAACAATGAAATCTTGAGACTACCAAGTCATTCTGGAGCAAAATGTGCTGCCCAGCGTCAGAAAGCTTGGTCTTAGTCATGGGTCTTGGTCATGGTCATTAGTCATTGGTCTTGGTCATGGGTCCTCCACCAAGATGATAATCCAAAACACAGCTAAAGCGTGTGTATGTGAACAAGGAATCAGTCAGGGATGAAATTTTTTTGAAAAGCTGAGTCTCTAGCACACCCACACCTGTTTACTGCCAAACCCATTCAATCAATAAATCACATCATGCCACAGTCTACAGAATTCTAAAGTCAGTGGCATCAATCAGTCTGAAGCAGATTACAAAATAATTTCTAAAGCTTTGGAACTTCAGCAATAAACAGTGACTTAGAACAGTGGCTGACCTCCCAATATCACACCAAGGGCACAAAAATAGATCAACCATCCATAAAGTTACAAAAGAAGGAATTATCCTCAGTTAAGGCTATTGCTAATGATTCAACTATAAAAGTGGCAGTGGGAATAAATGTCAAATTTCCACGGCAAAAACCCCTGCTGACTAAAAACACATGGCTTATTTGCCAAAAAAACATCTTCATGAACCTTAACACTTTAGGGACTTTCACTGGACTGAAAAGACAAAAGTTAAACTTTTTGGACGGTTTGCATCCCATTATGTCTGGCATAAAACTAACACAGCATTTCATATAAGAAATATCATCTATCAATGAAATATCAAATATCATACCAGCAGTCAAGCATGGTGGTGGTAGGGCTATGGTCTGGAGCTGCTTTTGGGTCAGATAGATAGATAGACAAATTTCATCCTGTCGCTTTACTTTTTTAATTATTACTCAAATGAACTCAGAGCTTGGGGATGGGAAGCTAGCGAGGGAAGGCGCAATTACAGAGAGAAAAGTTTGGAAGTGATGAGCAGTGGCAGGTAAGAGAGGCGGGACAGAAGCAGGTGTTTAAACTCTCCCTGACTGAAGGAGAACAGCTTGCCTACTCCTACATATCCTGTGAACAGATCACACCATCAGCAAGCTGCTTGCGTTACAGCCAAATGGGACAATACAATCAATCAGAAGTAGACTAATACAGAAAAAGGGGTGAAGAAGGATTAAAACCCAAAACATTTCACCACTCCTGTCCCAAGTGTATCTACACAGCACATTTAGTGGTTTATTCTTAATGTAAAAACACCATTTCTGATTTGCATCTTGTTCAGAAGCATCAGGAGCTCATACTGCAGTTGTCCCAGGGTGGTTGTGCTCCCCTAAAACCCCCGACACTTGGTTAAACTTAAAGGCTGCAGTGTTCCTTGCAATTTTAACCTTTTAGGTCATATTTTTCCAATTAGTCATTTTAAACAGTTGTATTTGTATTGACAATGACACAACATGTTCTGTGCTGTAATTAAGCAATTAATTCTTTACTATCAGGAAGCAGGTATTAATTTATGTCCTGTACTGAGGTCTTCACAGATCACAAGGTACATGTGAACATCAGACCTCTAATGGCATTTACAAACCTGGCAGGAGGTACGGTTATGGTGTATGGTTAAAAATTCACATTTAGTTTCTTGTACTTTGAACTGATAATTTCACCTTCAATTTATTTCCTGCACATTATTCTTCCACCCTTTTCACCACTTTAAAATAGTTCTTAATCTGAGGCACACACTCTTGCATCGAACTCAAATAAAAAGTGCAAATTACAAAAAAAGTGCAGTTTATTTCAGCCAAAAGGAGGTGAACGTTTCATTTGTTCTGACAGAAATATTTCTGTTCTCTGTAATATGCTATGTGTAGATAAAGAGTTTTAGGATAAAACAAGTCAGGCCTAACATCTCAGCATATCATCAGCACACCGTGACAATGCCACAGTGTGGAGTTTATCTACTGAAGCTTTTGGGATGTAGTTATTTGATGAAACCTGATAACAAGCAGAGCATCAGCTCTAGTGGGGTGTTCCCAGGATGTAGTGGTTAGTACCTACCAAAAGTGCTCCAAGGAAGGACAATAGGTGAACCAATGACGAGGTCATGGACACCCAATGCTCACTGATGTGGAAAGTAGAGGCTAGCGATGTCAGATCCGATTTAGCTACTGTGCTAATCCTGTCTGTGATAGAAAGACGTCAGTAAACACAACACATGGTCGTTCTGGTGACATTCTGACTCATCTACCCATCAGTTGCTCTTGCCAATTTTTCTTCCAGCACATTGACTTCAAGAACTGACTATTCACTTGCTGTCTAATATATTCCACATCTTGATAGGAACCATGTACAGAGATCATTGTTATCCATGTTATCTTTCTGTGGTTTTAATGTTTTAGCTAATTGGTAAACCAAAAAGAAGACCTTTAGAATGTTCAATAAATGTTATTTCCCTTTTCGTTCCCGATTTGTTAATAATAATGATCACCTTAAGTCATGAGATCACCAGAGCACTGCAGTAAATTAATTCCAAATTCAAGCTAAAACAGGTGAAACCACACAGGTAGGACGCAGTCCCATTGGTGATGCACATTCATTATAATGTTAATGTCAGATTATACTTTATATTGACTCTCTTAAATTAGAAATCCCCCTGTCACTGCTCATAGTGTAACATCCTGCTCTCTCTAACCTAGATCATCCCTCATAAGCAGGAGCAATCAATAGGTTACAAATCTTATTGATCCACTGTTCTGTAATAAAGAGTCCTTGTTGGTTCTTGACTTGGACTATTGGTTCTGAGGGGAAAAAACACAAAATAATTTTCAAAAATATTATAGAACTTTTACCTTGTTTTGTGCCCCAGGTTTTTTCTAATTTCTCTGAAAGTTTATTTAGATTGTCCAGCAAGGTTCTTCTCATGCCCTTTATCTTTTCTTAGCACTTTTATTCTTAAGGGTGTATGTAAATATGGAGCTTGTAACTATTAGAGTTTGGCCCGTAAATGTCATCACTTGGTCAAAAACTCACATTTGCCGTACTCATAATGTCTGCTAGCACCATTATGTGTTTTCTTTACTTTGGTTTGTGTGAACATTGTTTGGCTGTTCTAGACATCTGAAGCTTGTATACAAGACTCTCAATGCTTTTTTCTGAAGTTATTTGTTGTGAGTGTTTAATGCTCCACTTCTGGGCAAATTTTCCTCCAGTATTTTCTGATAACCTACTGCATTCATCTTGCCATCAATTCTGATACAATTTCTTGTGCCTTTGTAGCTGAAACATTCCCAAAACATCAGCGATCCACCACCGTGTTTCACAGTAGGAATCTTTCTTAATAGAATCTTTCTCTCCAAATGTAGCTTTTATGTTTGTGGCCAAAAAGTAAAATTTTAGTCTCATCACTCCAAATGACTTTGAGATGGTTTGAGGCTTGTCTCTGTGCTGTTTGGCATATTGTAAGCGGGATACTTTGTAGCATTTGCATAGTAATGGCTTTCTTCTGGCAACTCGACCATGCAGTCCATATTTTTTCAAGTGCCTCATTATTGTGGATCTTGAAACAGTCACACCACATTTTTTCAGAGAGATTTGTATTTTAGTTATATTATATATATTTAGTTAGTGGGTTTTTCGTTCCATCCCAAACCATTTTCCTTGCAGTTGTGAGTGAAATTTTAGTTGGTGTACTTGATCGTCGTTTAATTTTAACAGAACCCCTAATTTTCCACTTCTTAATTAAAATTTTAATACTGCTGATTGATATTTTCATATACCCCTTTCTTGTTTTATAGAGTTCAACTACATTTTCCACAGATGCTTTGAAAACTCTGTTGATTTCCTCATTACTTAGAATCCAAAAAACGTCAGTGCAGCACTGGATGAAAGTTGCAAGGGTCTGTCAGGAGTCTAGAAACGCATTGACCTTTTATTCTCACCCACTAATTACAAGCAAACAGATCACAGGTGAAGATGGTTCCTTTAATAGCCATTCAAAACAATTTGTGTCAAGTTGTGTGCATGTTATCAGACCAAATCACCAGGGTGTGTAAACTTTTGATCAAGGTCATGTGGGTAGTTTCTGTTGTCATTATGATTTAAAAAGACTAAACACAGTTGTTTGACTTCAGCCAAACCCTAACCATGAGTGATAGAAAGTTTTTTGTGTTAGAAGAAATCATAAATTCAGTCAATGTATGTAAACGTATCAGCTCAACTGTGTGTACATATACACTACTCACAATAAGTTAGGGTTATTGTTATTAGCATGAGCTTTTGAATTTGCTCTGAATTTTAATGTAATAAGTAAAACTTCACTTTGATATTACTAATAATGTATGAGAAGAAACAGTTTAATATTTATTACCCCAAAATATAGACAATAACAGGGATAGACCCAAATAACAAAAATTGACAATGTCGGTCAATAATAATAAATTTTATTATATCACCGTACAGAGCATAGACAATAAAAAGACAACATTAGTACTTATGTGATTTAATTATTTTATTATTTTTAAAGTGAGTAGGCCTGTCTGAAAAGATTCTAAGTTCTTAACTGAGGGTGGAAGTGAATACCATATTCGGGAGCAGAGCGACTAAAAGCACGGTGTCCCATAGTGACAAGGCGTGATAAGATGAGGGGCAGATGAGGATCTAAGAGAGCGGGATGGAGTGGCAATGTGAATCAAACTACACAGGTAGGGAGGGGCCAGGTTATGGATGCACTTGAAAGTAAGAAGCAGAATTTTGTAGTTTATTCTGGCATCTATAGGCAGCCAGTGAAGCTGCTGGAGGACAGGGGTGATGTGTTCTCTTGGAGGGCTGCACAGTTCTGAAGGAGTTGAAGTTTATGGAGGGAATTTTTGGGTAGACTAAACAAAAGAGAATTGCAGTGATCAATTCTGGAGGTGACGAGGCTATGGAGGAGAATGGCAGCAGCATGGGGAGTGAGGATGGGACGGAGTCGATTAATATTACACAAGTGAAAATATGCAGACCTGGTGATATGATTAACGTGTGCATGAAATGAGAGAGCATTGTCGAGGATGGCGCCCAGTCTCGTAACTTGAGTGGAGGGGTGGACAGAAGAATTATCGATATTGATAGAGAAACTGGGGGACTTGGTTAATGTGGAAGGTGTACAGACGAGTAGAACTTCAGTTTTGTTTTTATTAAGTTTGAGAAAGTTGGAGGAGAACCATGATTTAATCTCTAAGACAGTCTGAAAGAGAAGAGGGTGGAAGAGAGGAGCTGGTTTTAGAAGTAAAATGGAGCTGGGTGTCATCTGCATAACAGTGAATTTGAGTGAGTTTATATTGTATTTACAGAAAATACGGCCAAGGGGTAGCATGTAAATAATGAATAGCAGGGGCCCCAAAACTGAGCCCTGGGGCACACCAGCTGAAACAGGAAATGAATGCGAGGAGTGGGATTTAAGTTGGATGAACTGAGTGCAACCTAACAGATATGAGGTGAACCAAGCAAGGGGAATTTGACCGATACTGATTGATGCTAATCTATTCAAAAAAGTATTGTATGAGATGGTGTCAAAGGCTGCACTCAGATCCAGGAGGATAAGAATTGTGAGCAGACCAGAATCAGCTGCCATTAGGAGGTCATTGGTAATTTTAATCAGAGCTGTTTCAGTACTATAGTGGTGACAAAAGCCAGACTGGAATTGTTTGTACAGATTATGAGTAGAGAGATAAGTGTGAAGCCGGGAGGTAACAACTTTCTCAAGTGCTACATACAGTTCTGCCAGGTCACGTGGGGGTGGGGTACGATCATGCAGTCACACTGGTCTCAGATGTGCTCTGTGGGGTTCAGGTCAGGGGACATTGATGGCCATACCATATGAGGCACTCCAACTTCCTGAGGTTGAGCTGTGACAATTCTGCCATGATTTGATGGAGCATTAACATCCATGAACAGAAAGTTGGGGGTGTGCTGGCAGAATTAGGCAGATGATGATGGGTTCTATGATGTCTCTGAGGTAAGAACGTGCAGTGACTGAGCCATGTACAATAACCAAATAACCAAATCTGTTTTACTCTGACTGGTGATGCCTGCCCAGACTGTTGCACCTCCTCCACCTGCATTGTCCAGATCACATGGTCTTGTGCCCACTGCAAACGTTCACGCCGGTGTCTTGATGTCAGTGGAGTCACCTGCAACGGTCGTCTGGCATTCAAGCCAAAGCGGTGGAGTCATTTGCAAATGGTTTGTCTGGAAATCTAATACCCCTCACATCTCGTAAACGGGCTGCAGCTGTGTGGCAGTTGCACGAGCAACATCTGACTGCCTGCCACCGACCCGAAGGTACGCCATGGTCAGGTGTTGCTGCTCGTCCGTTAAGTGACGTTGTGTGTTCATGGCTGTTTGAAAGATGAACTTGGAATGACTTACTGACAATACCAACTTTTTATACCCACAGAATGTTGAAATTGATGCCACATTGAGGAAAGGTGTCTTTTGATATTGCCCCCAATATAAGTAACACCTGTACACAATGAGACCATTACATGGAAAACACAAAATGAGGTGTGTCTATCATCCTAATACAATTGCATGTGTG
>JBBIGC010000013.1:11624608-11649099 GCA_037576955.1 Lepidarchus adonis | reverse complement strand
ACACACACACACACACACACACACACACACACACACACACACACACACACACACACACGCACATGCACATGCACACAAACATGCGCATACTCACTCACTCTACACGCTCACTCACTCACTCTACACACACTCACTCACTCGCTCTACGCATACATACCTTTATATATTGTACCAGTTGCCAGGGGTCTAAAGTTTTTTTTACATTTTTATATTTTGTGATGGAGCAAGGGCAAGTGGGTGTGGGAGTGAATGTTAGCCACCTACGCTCTGTAGAACAAGTCCCTCTTTCTTCAGGCAGCAGACTGTTTGCTTTACTGAGGACCAAGTGGAAAGAATCAAAGGCAGGAACAGTACATGAAATGTAACGCAGACAAACCCTTATTTTGCACTTATTACTGAAACACATTTTCCATGTAACATTTATTTGTCCAACTGAAAATAATGCTTTGTTGTCTTATATAAAATGAAAACCTACAGTTGTATGCTCAAACATATATCAAAGCAAGCTTGCATGAGGAAGCTGGCCATAGATTCGTATTTGTTTTCTTCATATACATTTAGATCCTGGTCTAAAAGTAGACTGAATTACTGTGCAAGGTTAGAACCAGAATGGGGACATTTCAAGTTCAGGTTAGTCACTGAACATTTTCCAGAGAACTTCATGAACAGTGTCTGGGTAATACAATGTGACCTTTTTTTTAACACCAATAGGCAGTGTAATCACTCTCCCTCTCAATGGTCTTGTGGCTAGACTGTCCAAAGGACACCATTACACTCAAGTGTTTTTCCCCTTTAATGTTTTTTGTGGTGTTTCATTCTTTTTTGAACCTTATGTTGTTCTTGTACAGGATACAGTGGGTTTTAAGGGAACTGGTTCTAATCAACAGTGTTTTCTCAAAAAGATGTGCCCGCTGACCCTATTGCCACCATCTCCACCATCAGTTTTTCAATCTTTTTGACATATTTTTTGAAGTTTGCCTTTGTGGCTGAGCTGTTATGTTGATTTGATTATTTTTGGTTGCACAATTTTTTCTCCAACACTGGAAAGAGCGTGGGACAAATCTTCAAGTTTGTCTCTTTGCTGTCTCACATATACACACATGCAGATTCACACACACAAACACAAGCCTATCCAACCTTTTATATTGGAATGAAGGGTGTTTTCATGCACATTTTTCATTTGGTTGCATGTCAATAGAAAGGGCTGCTTCAAGGGCTGTGCATAGTGGTGCTGCACTCCTCATATACTCTCAAATAATTAATCTACACAAGAAGTCTTGCCCAAGAGCTCTTATCTGTGTATCATTATCTGGTTACTCTAATAGGAAATCGAATTACTCTCTGCTGTGTGGTGGGTCAAAGTATTAGTCAATATGCTAAGCAACCAATCTTTTTTATGTTTATCTTTTATTCATTTACAAACAGTGAAAAGTAAAAAAAATAGCATCTTTTTAATATAGTTGGGTTCTGACTAGTACTTAACCCCTACAACATTTGTTGAGCCATCTGGGTGTATTACCCACACCTAAAACTTAATAATAAGTCGTTCATTCTGGGATTTTTCAATGTACACGCTAAATCTTCATTAGTAACAATACAATCTATAGGTAAGACTGTAATATGCTCGGCTGGAACGGTTACAGTGGTTTTGTTCAGAACAGTTTAGGTCGGCAGGGCAAAAACTGATGTTATAAAGCACTAAAATTGTTTTGTAAAATTGTTTAGTGAACAGATTTGAATCATATAGGCCTTAAATCCGAAATTTTGATGTTTGAAGATTTTCTTGCCTATATTACATATGCCAAAAGATTTCATCAAACAGATTTAGACTTGAAAGGTTAAGCCAATCTCCAGAAAACCGAAGACATTAGTGAGTTACACATCTCGTTTAATGTCAGGTACATAAAATCTGTCTTATTTTAACACCCAAATTTACTACACAATCATGGCCTCATGCTGATCGGCCTTATGATGTCCTCATGGCACTGAATCAACACCTGGATATGAGCATATATGTTCATAACTGAACTGCTACCAAGTAAACAGTAGAAAGAACATCACAATGATTGAGTGAGGTCAGAATATTTCTTTTATAAAAGCAACTATGCCCAGTGTGCTTAAACACAGTGACTTGTCTTAATGATTTGATCACATGTTGGCACTCCTGCATGGTTAAAGCAGGTTGTTTTGGCGCTGGTTCCCGTGGGAAGGGCACTGGTAAGGGAAAAGCTGCTTCATAAAGTTTTACAGCTAGTATTGATAGCACTGCCATCAACTACGTTTTGCTGTGAGTGACATTTTGCCTGCTTGCCCTCGACCTGTCGCACCTTGCGAGACCTCCAAACAGCAGTCATCACTCAACTGGAGACGTTTGCTTCCTGAGATGGCTGTGCTATGCTAAAACACCATGTGAATTTTTCCTTCCCGTGGAGACAGGTAGACAAGTTTTCCTATGGTTTATTTAAAACAGTACCTTCTAATACACCTCCTTTTAGAACAGTCGTCCCTAGAGCAACATTTGAAGGCATGAGAAATGATTTCTGTTCACAGGAGACTGCATCTTCCAAAACTTGAACTCTGCTTTAAACCTTAGAAGCAGTAGCTGTTGCAAGAGAAAACAAAAGAATAGTGTCATTTTCTATTATTAATTTTAAAATATCATATTAATTTCATAAATTCATAGCTTGCTGACATGAGCTGATAAATTCTACTGACAGTGCAGATTTGGAACACCATCATTTGGTGGGGATATTTTTGCTAGACTTTGTTAATGTTGTGCACACAGTCTTGTTGAAAATAATGAAAACAATATATGAATAACCACTGTAAACTGTGCAAATACGACATAAAATGTCATAAAAGCTCTTCAGCCCAGGAATGCATCATTTAAATATTTTAGGTTGTAAGTATGTAATCAATTCTCATTTTTTCTGAATACCATAGCAGGGCAAAAGCATAACTGTTCTTCAGCTAAATATTTTGTAATGGATGTCCCTAGAGCAGCAATGAAATTACAACTGCGAGTTTCGTGTAAAATCATGTCTGTCGAGTTCACAGGAGACTCTTTTAAAGCTCATTTCAAACGAGTGACAGGAACACATCATGAAAATGTAAAAAACAGCACTGTCCGCTTGAGAAATAATAATAACAATGAAGTTGGCGGAGCTGAATATGATACAAACATGATTGGCGCTTAACACGCCCTGGTAGATTAAGCACAGCATGAGAAGTAATCAGCACTGGCTGTGCTCAGGTTTGAGAACATGGACCTTTGTTTTGTTGTGTTTGTGTGTGTGTGTGTGTGTGTGTGTGTGAGAGAGAGAGAGAGAGAGAGAGAGAGAGAGAGAGCATGTGTGTGTAAAACCTCAGCTGAGGAGTTATTAGCTGTCAGTTTTAGAGACAAATTGAACTGGAAAAATCTAGTCTCTTTCAGAGGCAAACAGCCCTTTTTCTTTCCATCTAAGTTGTAAGGATGAACTTTCACCGGGTTTCATCTCCCTCTTTTTCTTTTTCCATAACCTTTAATACCCCTCCCCATTTAGTCATTTTGAGGTATTTTGATGCACATATAATGACTACTGCTGTGCCACCATAAAAAGATTTAGATTCAATGTAGTCATACGAGTAAATAAGCTGCACTTTTGAAGAAATCATACAATATAGACCAGGGCTGTATCTGAATAATCAGTTAGGTAGCCAAGTGTGTCCACCTGCTAGTCAGCTCTAACAATGTATTTAGCATGGCCATGAGCTACAGATCAGGTGAAATCAGGAAAGAAAGCTTCATTTAGTTATTTGTACACAGCCTGTGTCTATTCCCTAGAGTTCTCTGGGCCAGTAACGCCCAGTTATATACCACACTAATAGCAGGAAGTTGGAAAACTGTATAAAATGTAAATAAAACCAGAATGCAATGATTTGCAAATCTCATAAACCCATATTATTGAGATCTAAACTAGAATATATAAAACATATTAAATATAAATATAGTTTTTCAGGAGTAAAGATAAAGAGGTTCATCTCCCAAAAGTTGAATCTACAAATTGTGGAATAGTTTTATAATAATGTTTCTCAAATTAGCATCATCAGTACATAATATTATGATGAAGCTGAGGCTTAGGGGGCATGCTGGGTAGTCGTTTTGTGTGTCTTGGGACTGTATTTGTTTTTTTTTATTGTGTTAATTCTTTATGTATGTGCTGTGGGAATTGTTTGGGTTATTTTGTGTAGTTTTGGGGGAAATGGCCATTTTCAAGTCATATCTGAATGCACTATGTGTGCAACGCCAGTTGGGGGCATACTTGCTTTACAAGTTCTATTAAGAGCTTTATTAAAGCGATGGGCTGTTGTCCAATTCAAGCATTAAACCCTGGTGTCAGTCTCCATCTTTTCCCTTGACAATTATCCAAGCTGGAAAATCATCACAATTTCATCAACAGATTCCAATAATCTGGAGAATTTTCTCTGTACAATGGACAAGGTATAAAAATAATATTGAATGGCTGTGATCTTTAGGCCCTTGTGTGGCACTGCATTATATATAAATGTGATCCAAAAATGCCATAATCTTATCTGGGCCAAAGCACATTTAAAATGGACTGAGGCAAAGTGGAAAACTGTTCAGACAAATAAAAATGTTTAATTATTTTTGGAAAACATGGATGCCATGACTTCCAGACTTCTTAAATGACACTTGTGTCCATTCGTCTTGTGATTTATCACAAGGTCTTATTCTTGAATGATGCCAAACATATTATGAAGACAGTGTTCTAATAATAAAAAGGCCAAACGTTTTCTTTGGTGTGACAGCATACAGTACCAAGAACTTGATTTTTAGATGATTCTCTATGTAGTCTGACTGGTCTTTGCCATGTGCACAGGTTGAAACTACACCCAGAGTGTATCCAAAGAGAATCTGCCATTAAAACCTCTTGCTCTCCGCAGGTCCATCATTTTGCTATAAAACGTCTGATAAATTACAGCCTCCCGTCACGTCCGAACCACAGACTCTGTCCCAGCGAAGGCGATTTATGACTTTTCCTTCTCTCCCTCTCTCTTCTTCTCCTCCTCTCCTCCCTCCACAGCTCCGATGATCTCTGGCTTGGACAGTCACTCTTCCAGACCACGCGGTAGTGTGGTTCCAGACTGAAATGGAGGACCCTGTAAAAAGCCACTCTGTTTCAGATGTGGCTTCGTTTGATTTCTTGCCACCTATCCAAATGTTCCATGAGGTCGAGCGCCCCTGCTATGGAACTTTTGACTTCTCTTCAACGTGTGTGCTAAAAATGTAACTACCTTCACTTCATATTTAGTTTATCTTTATGGGTCATAGAAGTGAAATATATACAATATCCGCCTGTTCAATAGGTCAGTGGAATTGTTCTTAACACTGCATAAACAAATTTGTAAATAACTGCAAAATAGGTGTAATAATTGTAATTGTTAAATAGGTGCTGATGTTAGGGACCTTTAGATCATATGTTCTGATGAAAGCCTCTGTTTTCAGCTGAAATAAGAATACAATGAATGGGAGTCACAAGCAGTAAACATTTTCAGGTATTCCAGCAATTTTCTAGCTGCTTTAGGTAGAAAGGCAGAAAAATGTGTGATTCTGCCTATACTTTTCTTATTAATTAATCCCTAAAAACTAATATCTAATCAAAAGAGACCAGCTTTTTCCTAGTCAAGCAAATACATGATATGAGTAAATAGTTTGTTGAACATTAGTCGTCTTTATTCACAACTTTGTGGAGCTGCGTCAGTGTCATCACTGCTTTAATACTTTAAGGCAGTGGTGTCCAAACTGAAGAGTTCCTATGTCCAGTCTGGTAGTTCTGCACAAACACACTCATTGAGCCTGGCAATTAACATGTGAGTTAACCCAGGTGTGCTTGATGAGGAATATCTCTGAACTGTGCAGGACACCACCCCTTCAGGACTGGAGCATGACACCTCTGCTTCTAGACTGTTGTTTGGGGTATTTCTGCCATTTGGTGTTTTTCTCAGTTCATCAAATACAATGATTATTGCTGTTTGACATGTGAGCAAAAAGGAAGTGTTGATTTTTTGTAACTACTAACGTTGAACAAGCAAGTGCACAAAAAGGCCACACATTCTTCTGCTTCACAATTAATAATAATAATTATTTATATTGTATTTATATTATAATAATTTTTTTAATTTTATTTTTAAATGTTTTTTATGTGTTATATGCCATTTCATGCATGAAATAAACAATCACTGTCATGGTTGGGAATTTCCTCCTTTGTTCAGCACCAATGATCATCTGAGAAAAGCATAGTATCCTATGTAGAAAGCTAGAGGAACCAATCATGAGGGGGCAGGATGTTTCCAGTTCATTTGCATGAGGGCACAGAAGAAGTGAGGCTATTGGACTATTGTAGACTGGCGTTTTGCTCATGTTTAAAAAATGGTGGAGTTCTGGTTGGCAAAGGTTTTGGTTAATAATACATCAAAATGTATCTGGTACTCAAACCTACAAAAATAATAGCTAAGTAGATTTAGTTGTGCCCATACCAGAGTGTCCCCGTCGAAATACCAGAGAACTCAAATGTGCTGTCAACATTTCTGAAGGACTGCTTTGAAAATTTGGCCCAAAAGCAGATGGGTTTGCTACAAAACCTTGAAGCTGAAAACAGTTTTATCAGTTTGTCCTGTGGGGTGGTAAGCTTAGTTTACTTGTGTTTATCCCATGCTTCTGCTACCATTAGCATGCTAACAATACCTCAAGAGTCATGTCAGATGCTGTCAACATTTCTGATAGTTTGAGGGTGTTTATGAATACATTTACAGATATTAAAGGCTATTCAAAACAGTTTGTCACTCTATAAAACTGCTGTTAGTGTCTTGTTAGCATATTAATATGGCCTCTCATTATCCTAATGAGAAAAGCTACATCCAAGCTACTGTAGTTTATGGACATAAATGAAAATGTATGTCAATGAAAATACATGTAACGTAAATGTAAGAGAAATACGTTTGTCTAGTAAGTGACCAGAGTGGGTATCTTTAAAACAAGAGGGTAAGAGTTTTCGCCCAACTTTGTTCTGTTCATTGTTGCATGATATGAAACTTTCTGTTCTCCAAATTCCTAATTGCATATTAGTGATCATACTTTTCAAAGTGTTAAATTGTCACCTTTTTAATAATAACTCTTCATTTAATAATACTGAGTCTCAGTTTTCTTCAGCATCCAGTAATTAGCATAGCCTGATGTTGGCACTGTTGTTAATGCATCCAGTGCTATCAATCCTTAATTTAGAGATGACATGATGAAGTATCAATGCTTATTCTTTTGGGATGAAAATAGCTCAGTGGTACTGATACATCATGAAAATCACGAACAGGCTGGTTACACAATGGCAATTTGTAGATATACGCAATTTTCGCTTCCAGTAAATCATGCTAACCTCTGCATGTCTCTTGCTCAGATATTTTCTTAGTCATCTTATCAGAGTGGGAGTAGTAATGTAAACCAGTACATGTAGTACACAAAATACAGAAATTAGTGCTTATTGTACATATAGTTTGCGCAATAAATGTTGATTTATAACATAAAGAACATGAGCAGGATTTAGTGGAAGGTTTTATGGGCCAGCTGTGTGTCCAGAGTATCGTGAAGAGTGCTTGGATTAGTGATCAAGAGATTTCACAGTTGTCATAAAAAATGTGATGGGGAGCAGAGGAAGAGAAAACAGGGTGAACCCTGTGTCTGTTTGGAGTTGAATCATTATCAATGAATAATAGTGCCTAATGACTCCAGTGGGTCAAATGCTTGGCTGAGTTAACGCTACTTTTTTTTAGCATAATCTGATGGCTCAAGGTTATAAAAGCATTTGCTGTTCATAATTTGAAAACTTCAGACAAAAGTTAACATCTGAGTCTACTAACACTCAAAATCATCACAAAAATGTTTTTTGTGATTGTATGTACAGTAATAATTCCCACAATGTTAGAAGGTTAGAGAATACAAAAATTAAATGAGCCAGTGGCTAATAGCTAAACGCCTGAAAACGCTCATATTCGCAGTTAGGGAAATTAGCAACAATTTATATATGACCAGAGATTTGCAGTGAGATGGATGAGTTGGAGCAGAACATGTTTATTTTCAAAAAATGTAAAGCATTATACATTTGCAGACGATTATGGCATTATGTGATCACCAGGTTTCAAAACTACGTTTAGATCCCACCTCCACGTTAGCCAGCTATTTAAAAGGCATGCGAAGTGAAAGACTGTCCTTTTCTCTGGACACAAATGTAAGTGTCTGAAGTTTTTTACAGAATACTAGAACTTTGACTAGAGCCAGGTTTTATAGTGAGATGCTAGGATACATGGTGTCTGGGACTTTCAAATTAAATTTTGGTTTTATTACAAAAATGCCATCAAAAAAGTTCCATTAAACTATAATGTAAATGTTTCTTCCTCATATATTTTAAGTTATTAACCACAAATGTATTTTAATTACCTTTTGACTCTGCTTTTCTTAAGGTGTATGAACGTGAATGAAATCCTGTCAAATTTGTCATATGTCATATTTCTGCAGATGTATAGATAACTGTGTATTGTTAGTAATGGTAACTCGTGACAAATACAGCAGTGTTTGATATGATGACAGAAAATAAGCATGAGGCATAAACTATCATGACAGCATTTAAGTATCTGTAGTATCAGGAAGACAAGGGATAGAGACATGGATTTTTTTATGCCAGATAAAAAATGTTTTTTTGTAGATTAAATTGAAGATTAAAGTAGATAAAATAAAGAAATATCAAAATAGTTGTATTGGCCAAGGATAACAAACTGATCTGTTTCAGATTAGTGTAATGGTAAAATCAACATATTAAGCCACTTTGTATGATATTTTTGCATAGATGGGTCTCCACAGAAAAGTGTTTCCTTAAGTGGAAAAAGGATATAATATTCCTAAGGATTTTTAGGGATATACTATTCCTTGACGACTTATGGAAAGGAATCTTCTCTTTAATAAAGGTCAAGGTGACAGGCTCCACCCTGGATTTCTGCCCGTTGTTGAAAGCTCTGAAGAGTTCCACTGTGGAGCCACATGCCTCTGCTCTATTCCACCTGTCATTACTTGCGCACGCTCAAGCATCTCTCCAACACGCATCCCCCTTCTTAGCTGCAGAATAACTTAAACAGATCTACAGTAGAGCGAGGGATTCAGTTTCCACCACACAGTCCAAGAGACCTGAGACACTGGAGCCCAGGCCCAATTTAAAACAGCAGATTTAGAAATGAAAGTCTTTCTTGTGTGTTTTCCCTGACATTTTCCCCCCACCACTGTTATTCTCCTCTCGTTTTTTCCTCTCTCAAGCCATGCCATCTGTAAGAGATCATAGCTGTGCTGAAAGAGGATGGGTTTGGGGCACTGGGACCTCGGCTTCAACTCTCAGAAACAAGCCATTCTTGATGGGATTCTGTGAGGCCAAGAATGACAAGCCTTCAGACGACTAATCAGCAACATAAACTGCCAATGGCCAGACAAAATTCAGTAAATGGCTCAAAAAATGAGTTAAATGAAAGGGTCTATCTTCAGCTTTTGTTAGTCTGAATGCCTAGATAGGTGGGCCAGTTAATATTATCACAACTTAAACCTCATACTCTGTCTGGCATGCAAGGGTCTATTTATGAATAATTGGCATTTTAGTAGCCTATAACCCATTTTTATAAGTGACATCATATTTATATGTTTATAGTGGTCTACTATGATTGTGTGTCAATGTTTTTTCAGACATAGTAACATTTTAATAAGCCTAAATTGAAAATTTACATTAAATATTAATATCTGATAAAATGAAAAAGTGTTTGTCCCCTTCTTCATTTCTCTTTTTCCCCATGTTTTTCACACTTAAATGTTTCTGATCATTAAACAAATTTAAATATTAATCAAAGACAATACAAGCAAACAAAAAAGAATTTTTGTAAGTGAAGGATTTTATTATTAAGGGATATATGGTCCTGTGTGACAAAGTGATTACCCCCCCCCCCCCTTTAAAAATAACAGTGGTTCATCTCTCCGGAGTTCAATATCTCTAGCCACACCCAGGCCTGATTACTGCTCTGTTCTCAATCAAGAAATCAGGTAAATAAGACCTGCCTGACAAAGTGAAGTAGACCAAAAGATCCTCAAAAGCTAGGCATCATGCAGAGATCCAAAGAAATTCAAGAACAAATGAGATAGAAAGTAAATGAGTAATTGATCTTTCAGTCTGGAAAAAGGTATAAAGCCATTTCTAATGGTTTAGAACGCCAGCGAATCACAGTGAGAGCCATTATCCACAAATGGCGAAAACATGGAACAGTGGTGAACCTTCCCAGGAGTGGCCGGCAGGCCAAAATTACCCTGAGTGCAACGCCGACTCATCCAAGAGGTCACAAAAAACCCACAACAACATCCAAACACTTCAGGCCTCACTTGCCTCAGTTAATGTCAGTGTTCATGACTTCACCATAAGAAAGAGACTGGGCAAAACCAAAAAACACTGCTGAGCAAAATTTACATTAAGGTTCGTCTCAATTTAGCCAGAAATCATCTTGATGATCCCCAAGACTTTTGGGAAAATACTTTGTGAACTGATGAGACAGAAGTTGAGTTTTTATAACATTACATCTGCGTAGAAATAACATCATACCAACAGTAAAATATGGTGGTGGTAGTGAGTGGGCCAAAATTCCTCCACAGTGTTGCAAAAAACTCATTGCAGGTTATCCCAAATGCTTAATTGCAGTTATTGCTGCTAAGGGTGGTCCAACCAGTTATTAGGATTAAGGGCAATCACTTTGTCACACAGGGCCATGTAGGTTTGGATTTCTTTCGCCCTTAATATTAAAATCCTTACTTAAAAACTACATTTTGTGTTTACTTGTGTTGTTTTTGACTAATATTTAAATTTGTTTGATGATCTGAAACATTTAAGTGTGACAAACAGGAAAAAAAAGAAATCAGGAATGAGGCAAACACTTTTTCACACCACTATATATATAAACCTAATGTGGTTTCATTGATTATGTTATGTTGCTACAATGGCATTATTACAATGGATCTGAGTGCTTTTGAAAATGGTCAAATAATAGCTGGTCAATAAAATTATTACAATAATTTCGTCCATGTTTTGACAGGTGACATGAAAAGCCAATGAGAAGGAGAATAGCGCCACACTGAACCAATCAGGTGACTGGAAAACAATTATAGCCACGTCAGGCTAGAGTGGCATGGTGGCTGTTCAGCAGCACATGTACTAATGCTACTGTATTTACGATCACTGGTACTTCAGGAGAGAAAATGAGACAATAATATAAATGTTTAGTTAGAAAATTTGAATGAAAACTTCAAATTTGTTGAAGTTGTTGAAAAGTTGTTCTGGGGTAGTGTGGTTGTTACCAGCTCATTGGCCATAAACATTTTTCTCAGACGGCACTTCTCCAGCTACACAGGGTACACACAGTGTAGAGTGAGCTACACACTGAAAAGGAGCTGCACAGTGTGAAACAAATTGAATCACAGTGTGAAACAAATCTGCAAACTGAAAAACAAACGTGTGTCCTAATACTTAAAAGCTTCTGACTGGTCAGAATTAAGATTTTGGTTTATTATATAAACACATTCATCTGAAATACTGTTTTATAATGTTCTACAGAACATCAGAATCAGAATTAGAATTGTGTTTATTGGCCAAGTATGTGAAAAAACACAGGCAAGGAATTTGATTGCGGTCGACTCTGTCTCTCAAGCACAGCAGTAAAAAACAACAACAATATGTAAAGATACAATAAAAAGAATACTGAACAATTATAATATACAATAATATACAATTTACAACATGAATATGTGATATGGATTTATATTTATAAATATAGGATAAGTGTTAATAATATCTATAAATGTATATATATATATATATATATATAAGTATTTTTGTACATATAAAATAATATGAATATACTATTTATAATTATAAATATCATTGTCATGTTCTGAAAACTGACAGAAATACAAAATAATTGCACCAAAATTAACCTCATGATATATTTTTTCCTCACTTTTTGATATATTTACAAAAAACCCAGCTCTAGGTCAGATTGCGACTGCTAGGTGACTGGATCTCCAAATAAGCTGGTCTTGTGGGCTGTTCCCAATATGCAGTCGTTAGAATCTATGAAAAGTTGTTTGATAATTTTTTATGGATAGTTCTTTTAAGAGCCATTATGCTTTTGAGATCTTTTCAAGATAATTTTTAGGTTTTTTATTAATTCAAGTATAATTTTCCCCAAGAACCGTACATTGAAACCAAGAACCAATCTTCTTTTTTAGAAGTCAGTTCATAATTATGCCCTCTTTTTCAGTGTGCTCCACACAGCACTGTTGGACCCGTGTTCTTTAACAGAACAGAAAGCACAGAAGAACTTGCAGTTAGAGTCGCTTCAGGATCAGAAGTTGGCCAGTGAGAAATAGTGGCTAACGTAGGACGCCTACAGTGGGGGTACGGTTGGGATGAATGGTGATAGAGTATACAGTTGAGGGTTGCAAGTAACAAAGACCTTGTTTACTCTTTATAGGTACATGAGTTTTGTATCTCACACTTTATTCCAGGAGGGGCCAGAGGTTAAGAATGTAGCACTGCCAAAAGGCAAGAGAGAAAAAGAAAGCAAGTAAGAAAAACAAAAATACAATGTGAGAGAGAGAGAGCAGTGGGCTGAGATTTGCTCAAGTCATTTAACTGAATCTATTATTTATATTTAACATTTTAGGTACAGCATAACTATTTGGCAAGGTGTTTATTCTGGCAAATGTCTAATTTTCAGATATTTCACTATAGACTTAATCCAAATTCTTTTAAGAAAGCGCCCAACAAAATGGCAAAAAATGCATAAATGTTGTATAGATTTATGCTACAATATCAAGCATAAAAGAAGCTACAATTTGAGTTTCATCTTTTTTCTATTTGCTGTTGGTTTGTTGAAAAAATGTAATCTAAAAGTCTTCTGGATACAGAGGCTGACACTACAACTCTCCTGCACCTACAACATTTGCATTCCTGAGCCTGAAGTGGTTCATGAAAGTTTGTGAATATGACCTAAAACAAAGCAAATGATTTGAAGGTGAAAATAGTCGTTTGTTTTTGGTCAATGGTCTTACACACAGGCATGAGTGGGGTGGATGTATTAATATCTAATCTTCAAAACACATGCTCATTTACATATATTCTAACAAAAACACATGTTAGAGAAAATGTTTTTGATGCAGGCTGGGAACAAATACAAAACCTCCCAACCACAGTCAGACAGATGTTGTACAAATGAAGGAACTTCATGACCATGGTTACCATCTCTAGGTGTGCTTGACCAACAAAGATAGTCTGTATGGTCACACAGGAATGCAGAGTTACAACTGAACAACTGAAGGCCTCTCTCACTTTGGCTAATGTTAATGTTCATGAGTATAAGTCCACTGCTTGCTACAGATAATCTGGACAAGTCAGAAAGCTTTTGAAAAAAATGTTATATGGATAGCTGAGACCAAAATAGAACTTTTTTGGTTTAAATGAGAAGCATGGTGTTTGGAGAAAGGAAAACTACTATAGTCCAGCCTGAAAATTTCAAATGTATGAAACAAGATAGTAATAATATCATGGTTTGTGCCTGTTTTACTGGATCTGTGCAAGGACATTTTGCTATTATTGGTAAAACAATAAGTCTGAATTATACCAGACAGATATCAAGTCTACAAAATCTAAAGTGGGTCTTGCAGCAATGCATCCTTGATACTATCAAATGAAGTTGTTAAAGTTGTTCTACTAAAGAAGATGCAACATTCTAAAGTGTTCACAAACTTTCAAGCACCACTGTGTTTTTTAATTTTAATGAACTCCGTATGTTCAAACTCATACGAAATTAAATAGTTTTGCTTTTAGTTAATTCCATCATAAATTCTGCTGGTTTGTGGATTATGTTTTGCTTCATTTGTTATGATGGTGAACAAAACATTACTTTTTAAGAAGTGTTTTTATTTTTCTCATGGCTACAATATTTTAATTTGTGTTACAACATTTTTCTCATGTACTGTTACTAAAAATAAATTAATAAATACACAGAATTATGAGAATTATTTATACATGCTTCAGAGTAGACTAATCTTTAATTTGAGCTCTAATCTGCTCTGAGCTGTTTAAATTACTGAAACACTTGCGTTACATCTGTTCATTAGCACGGCCCATATGTTTGGACATTATTCCCCCACAAATTGCTCCAAAATTCCCGCAAACACACAAAAACAAATTGTACCCTCATTAGTGCTTGGACGCTTGCTCGGCTCATTTTAACGCCTTTCCTTTTTATTGACCTTCATCTAATAGAATAAATTAAATAAATAAAATAACTGATAAAAACTTGTGCCAGTGAGTTGTATTTTGTGGAACTCTGTGTGTGTGTGTGTTTGTGTGTCTGTGTGTGGGTATGGGAGTGTGGGGTGGGGCAGATTTTAGGGCTCAGAATCCCATCCTCACACCTGGCCACTGGACCACAGGTCAGGCTGGCGGAAAGGGAGCGATGAACAGGCATGGTCCAGTCGTGGGCTCCCGTCGAGTCGGAATGCTGACCCCGACATGAACCGGGATCTGGCATTGATTAGACAGATCCTTTAAATCTTGCTCGCTAACAATGTGCTCAGGGCATGTTTCGCAGTAAAAAACACTCTTCTGAGGCATTCCCCGTCGAGTTCAAAACAACAGCCAGGAGGCCAATGGAGGAGAAAAGAGAGAAGCAGAATAAAGGGGTATAAACTCTTGCAGGGTGAAAGAAATCAATGTAGAGAGGAATCTTTGAAGGGGGGCAAGTGGAGGAATTGAGGAGCTATTGCAGATCCATTGCCTTGTGAGTCTTAATCTTTCAAAACTGAATGAGGACAAATATGAATTGGATGAGTTGAGCCTGTATCAGTTATTCCTCATTAAGAAACCAACTGTGCATTTCAATAAGACGTCCTACAGGAAGTACGGTCACACTGTATTTAACCTGCTACATTACTTAATTATGTAATAATGATGTCAGGGCAGATACTACCTGTATACTTTTAAGAATGGTCATGAAAGATTAAATTTACATTTGTGGTGCTCTTAGCTAAAGCAGCATTATATTACATTATAAGACATACAGTAAAAATGGAGTTATTCTCCTAAGTGCACTTTAAATATGTCTACAATCATTGTCCAGTTGGCCAGAGCATGATTCTGAAAGAGTGTTTGCTGTGGCCTGTGGTTTATGAGGTAAGTAGGGGTACTATTTGGAGAATTTTTGGCTTTGTAGGTGAACATTAAGGTTTTAAGTCTGATGTAGCCACAGGTAGCCAGGGTTTGCAATTGAGGTAACGGGACTAGACATGCTGTTGCATGGTTCATGATGCAATGATACTATGATCATTTTAGCTGGTGAATGAGCCAAAATACAGTTATGCCATTCAATTATTCATTCATTTATCAGTTATCCAGTTTGGGCTGCGGATAAGTTGGAACCAATCTCAAATGACTATGGGCCCAAAGCTGGGACAGGAGGCCAACCTGTCACAGGGCAACAGATAGACAGACTACCATTCACACACTCATTCACACCTTTGGGCAATTTAGAGTAGCCCGTCAACCTAAACTGCAAGCACTGTGATCTAAACAGTGGGAAGAAACTGGAGGACCTGGAGGAAACCCACACAAACACACAGAGCTTGCAAACTCTGTTTTTGGCACAATAATGTTATGTAACAGTAAATGAAAAGTTTTGTTAGGTTTGCTTATTACTTTTATCTAAAAATTCTTTATCTATCATATTTGTGAATCCTTGAATGTTATTTATTATTTATCACCACCATGCTCAGAAGTGTGTTGTGGTGGATCCACAGACATGGGCACAGTGAATCAAGCAGGACCACAGTGATTGTAACGGAGCAGATATTAAAGTGAAAACACCACATACAAAATTTTAATTTCACACTTGTAGAACAAAGCTAATGACCAATAGAATGCCACCCAATAGCACCAGACCTAAATCATTACCAGGAATACAGGATATTCCGACTATTCACTCATGTATGGGTGTGTGCTTTGTGAGGCTTGTGAACCACTTCTCATTCTTACATAGAATTCCAAGCTATTTTTATAGCTTCATCACTCATTAGCCACCACTGCCATAACCTCGGTCTATCTTTACATTATTCACCAATTTGCCAGTGTTTCCACTGAATGAGTAGAGTGATTTTATAATATAAGTGCAGCTATGGATTCCTCTTCATGGTAAACCATGCCATCTGCAGAACATTCACATATTAACCAAGGCCAAATATAAATGTCTCAAATTGCAAGTTGTTTACCTCTAATAAACTTGCTTATGTGGTTTCTGATACTGTGTGATGAACTATTTTATAGGACAATGGACAAAAGGCCACTGCAAAGCTGAAAATAGTTGTAACAGCCATTGTGAAGCATGATCTTTGTCCATACTTTTGTCCAAAGACACAAAACATCTTGGCTATTTTAGGAAAAATGAGCATAATTTAAAAATATATATTCCTTCTTGTACCACTACAGTGATGTCTCTGGCAGCAGTCTGAAGAGCAGTCTTTGCTCTGATTATATAATCAAGCAGGCTATATTCAGGCAACAAGATGAAGGGAAAATGTTACATTTATAGTTCTAAACAAAGCCTTATATGTACAAAGTCTTTCTCCTAACTTTCCAGATTTCCTCCCCATTGAAAAAGACCCATCTGCTAATCAACAACATTATGCAGCGCTCTTGTTTCTGTTCACCATTTTGCATTGTCTTATTTCTTGCTGTAATAAAACTCAGTGTGTGACCCCTGGCTCGTTCCACCTCCTAAGCTGAGGATTAGCGTTGTTCTCTTCTGTCCCGTATATAGTTTGGAATTAAATTTCTCTTTTTCATCTGTCCACAAATTACTTCAAGATGACCCCTTACTGGCTTAAGAACCCAATTAGGCCTGTGGCCTCATTTACCAGAATCTCTTGTGCAAGTCTCTTTTTTTTAACGGAAGGTGGGGGAAGAAGAGAGGATTTTGATGTATTGGATTTGCCTTTTCATCATTACCAGAATAACATCTCCTACCAGCTGAAAAGTCATTTGAAGGCTTGTTCAATCAGCCGCTCAGCTTTGAGAGCAGACCAAACCAATGTAAGATTGGAGATGAGCTGGCGATGGGAGAAAGAAGAGTGCAGAGTTCTCCATGGACGGCACATGTGCAGTCAATGAAGCATTAAACCTTAACTTTCCAGATCCCGGCAGGAGCAGAAGGAGAAGAGACAGAGAGGAAGAGGCTCCAGCAAGGAAACCTTCCTCGCTCGAAGTCACAGGCATGGTTCATATTTAGGCTGTGGTACTTTCCCTAATGCCTGCTTTGTCTCTTGCCATCTGTCTATATCCTTTCAAGGCCTCTTCTGTAGATGATCTGGTATAGCGTTATTATTGATCCACTGCCTAGCAGCTGTATACATCTCTGTCAGCAGGGATGACGCATGGGCCGGCTCGAATGGGTGTGTTAGCCGGCTAGCGCTTGCCAGTTTATGATGACATTTATGTAACTTATGAGCTATAATTTGTAGCATCACTCGATCATAAAATAACACCTAATTTACGAAAACAACAAAGTTATCCAGCTAAAAACACAAAATCTGCTATACTTTATATAATCTACTTCAAATAGATTTCTCTATGCTATTTTATTAATCATTTGTATTACTGTTTTGTTTGCAATGGATTGTCTCGGGTATTTGAGCTGCCTCGGACCTTGAGTAGAGGCCCCACTGGCCTGGTCATTTCTGTGGGAGGTGTCCCAGTAAAGATAAGTGTTATTAGATGTTCCTCTTTGCACACAGAGCTAGTATTGGGCACTGAAAATATTGATGTATGGAATTGGTTGGCATATGGTAACCCTTAAGGTCAGGCTGAGAAAGCCACTGTTGATTCAATGAAAGAAGAAAAAAAACTTGAAAAGTCATCATTTGACCGGGAGAAAATATTTGGGTTTCGGCTGATTCCACTGTATTTCTCAATATTTGTTCAAGAAATTATTTCCCGTTATTTCAGAGGGGGATAATTTGAGGAGCATCCTGACTACCAGACTTTCTCAAGCAGCTACGAATCTCTACCAGTGTGTCTGGAGGAGGTTTCGCTTCGATTCTTTTGTTGACTTTTTCATCTGCTCCCACTGAAATTACTGAAAGACTTGTTTTGATCAAGACCTACTGGCCTAGGCCCATTTAGAAACTCTGTTCCCTGACCAGCTGTGCTCTTTCCTATTGACCTGCTTCCTCACAGTGGGGCTGCTCTCTGGTCAGATTTGCTTTGGAGCTTCATGGAGTGCTTGCTGAGAACAACCAGGCCCTCAGGCCTGTCATCCTCCTCAACTCAACCATATCGCTGTATCCGATTCCTCTTAGGCCCTGCAATCTGTCACCAAGGGGCCCTGTGGAGCCCTTTTCAAACAGCTCACAAAAAATTTTGCTATTACAGTACAAGGATACAGAAATAGTTAGGAATAATGATGAATGAAGTGGCAAGCTGTAGTTATGTATTTACACATGAGTTTTATTGATAAAACTTTTCAAAGGCTTGGAGAACAAGGCTTGAGATAAACAGCACCACTATATACTAATAAATAAATGAATATTTTTTGAATATCTTAAACATAAAACCTGTGTACATATTAATTTTATACTCCTACTGTGATTTCAGCACTCATCACTTGTTAAACAAGCTAATAGCCAAAAGATTTTCAATTTTTACTGAAAAATTTTGAAAAAAAAAAAAGTATTTTCATTATAATTAGTGCAAAACTTGCTTTGGCTGTTGTATTTTTCTTGCAATTCAATATTTATTGTGTTTTCAACAAAGAATCACATACACAGAACCCCTCAAATACCCCCCACCCCCTCCCTCACCAAAACATGTAAAGTCAGGTAACGCTCAACATATTTCTATAACAATTCACTCAATTATTTTTCATAAATTACATATACAATACCTTCCAGCACATTGATAAACTTCCCTAAAATAGAACCCACCATTCAAGAGCAACAGGGTACAGGGGTGCCCTGAAATTCTTAGTTTTTATCTAGAAAGTAGCAAATTAATTTAATTAATTCTCTATGGCACTGGCCATTGCATTTTTACTGTAAATCCACAAGAAAGAAAGATCTCTCTAAACTTTGGCTACTTAACAAACACATGTCACCATGTCATACACTACTGCCCTGCTGTGCGCATGTTGGTTCAGTCAGCGCCGCCCTACAATCCTGAAACTAGAGAATAAATGTAAATACGTTGAAGCCGTGTAGAATTAGTCATCAACTCTTTGACCCGCTGCCAGTCATAATATTGTGTTCTAGATTCATTACCTTCCCAATCAGAGCCATGCAATTATAACATTCCATTCGTTCTCTGCTCACGTCTCACTCTGTCCCCTACTTCCCCCAAAGCTGGGGAGCCCCGAACACAGTCCCTCAGCACATGTTACCTTGTATTAAGTAGCATTAAGGTTATTAGCCAGAGGTCAGTGCTTGTGTTCTCTGTAAATAAAATGATCTTGTAATCAAGCTGACATCATGACCCAGTGACCCAGTAGTGTATAGTAATCAAATTTTTTCCCCGTTTGTGAACATTAAAACATTTTATTTTGAAAAGTTGAAACAAATTAAGCTCTGTGAGGTGGGTGGAGGTGGTGGCTTGAAAGATTATGTCAACTGGACTGCTGATGAAGCAAAAGCAAACTTTTATAGACAGCACAACTTGTTTTAAAGTAGGCAAGATGATGTATAAGAGCTAATGAGGATGAGGCTCAAGTAAATGATCAAACAAATCAGTAAACCCTAAAGCTGTAGATTTGTAGTATGATTTGGATTTTGTGGCGTATATGAGAATGTATGCATCTGTGTGTGTGTGTACTGGGGGTAATTATGCTGCTATTGTCTCCACTTTTTTAATACTCAGAGGCACTCCTTGTCTTTCAGCATATCTGCACTGTTAACATGACAGGACCAGACAGACGGACAGGATCAAAGGGTACTGCTTCCATTGGAATCATCCAATGGCAGAATAATCTCGTTTGCAGGACCCAGTGATGATTTGGGTTGTTAGATTTGCACTGCAGCTGCGGTAAAATATGAAACAATGATGAGTGATGCAGAGCGCCAATGCAGGTGTGAGAGTCACTCACAAACAGAGAAGAACAGGAGCTGCATTTGTCCAGAGATAGACAGGTCAATTTGGGCTAATTTGACACCTGTCTGAGGAAAAGATGGACCTGACAGAGAAGAAAAGGAGCGAGAAGTAGCTGAGCCTGTGATCTGGCCACTTTTCAGAAAGTAATGTCAAATGAAGACCATAGAAACATAATGAATTTAAATAAATACTGTGGCCCACACTTTAATCCCATTCTCTATTTTAAAATAACAATGCAAAATACAATACAAAAACAATGGGTCAACTGACTAACTAATGTGTTCTTTGAACCATGTCATACCAGTTCCTAAAAATGTTATTTACTAGGTCCTAAAATGCTAAAAAAATTATTTATTTATTATTTATTAAATGAGATGTTTGGACGCAAAGAACCTTCACAAAAGTCTATAGAAGCATTCAATGGAACTTTATTTAAGAAATCAAAAGTGGTATCACTTGAACTCTTTTTTGAGTATCTGTATTTACTAGACGTTCCTGAGGTAGATTTTTATTTACATTTTTTAAAAAGTTTGAAATGTTTCTATTAAATTTAAATGGTAAGTTTTAATAAAATATTTAGTTAATGTAGAGCTTCTATACCAATTGAGTGTTTTTCGTAGAACCATCTGTCCATCCTGAGAACCATGTAATGGTCCTTAGATTAATTCTGATAATTCTGAAAACAAAGCACTTTGGTCTTGACCGGAATTCTTTGTAACATGTTTTTTTTTGTGGAAATAAATTTACAGGGTTTTTTCTTTGCCTAACACATCAACGCTTGAACACTCATAGCTTCACACGTCCCACTAATTGAGAGTTTTTTGTCTTGCAACCACATTATAAACAGGCTGACACATGCGGACCCCAGTACCATACCCTAGTGTAGATCACCAATAAGTGACAATGGCATTTAGTCTATTGTTTGGAATATCATCCTTCTCCATGTGGGTACTTTTGTTGTTGTCTTCAGATGGAACAATAAGATTCAAATTGTATCCCCTATCCACACCTTCATGGTGGTGTTTGAAAATTACCCAATTAAAGCTTCACATATAGTGCTGGAGTTTGTAGTTTTGAATCCTATGCTGACGTCAATGGAAATGTGTTCCTTGTCTTTACTTTGGCTCGGCCAGTCAGTGTAATACTGATGGAGGCTTGACAGAAGACTAAATGCAAGGGATTCTCACCACATATTCATTATTCTACCCCCACTTGCCTCCCACCTCCCTCTCACCCCCTCTTTCTGCCCTTTCTTTGCTTGTGCATATAGATGTAATTGACTCTGGGGTTATGCAAGTGCCAATTCTGAGGGTCTTATAAGCCTTATAGGCCATAGAACCCTCATGTACATTCATTTATTAGACTTAATAAATCTTTAAGCCAAAATAAAATAAATAAAAAGGACTTTTTGCAACATTAGAGAGCTTCCAAACCAAAGGAAAGAGGAAACAAGCAGCGGATTTATTTTTCTAATCAATCTCTTTAAACTTCTAGGTTCATTTAAAGAATTGACGATGCAATGACCTATTAGATATAAGCATTTTAGCAGATTGTCTTATGGAATTTTCAGGCAGATTTTCCAAAATGTGGGGCTGGTGGACACAGTATTGGAAACTGTTTGTTTAGTAGCAGTAAAATAAGTTAAGTATCCATAGTCACATAGACTCATTGATAGATTTTGTGTGTTTTTGTTTTGGTTGCAGTGTAGACTCTCTGTCTAGTCACTAAGCTTGTCCTCTTGTTGACCTATAACTTGTATATCCATTGTAAGTAAGTAAGAGCTGTTTCTCTGATGCTAAAGCAAGAAGAAAACAGTGTGCAGGTAAAGCCCAGTTTGGAAATTTTAATGACATTTTATTTTTTACACATAAATCTTTATTATATCTGCACAATGGCTGAGGCCTGCAGAGATAATACTTTTCGAGAGCTTGTGAAGCCTCACCCCAAGTTACCCACTTTTACATGAACTCAAAACATACATCCTGCCCTCCAACACCTCTCATGAATGACAATTATTGATAGGTGTTGCTTTTTCAATTTGACAAGATTTGTTGATACTGTTGAAGTAGAATCAACTGGTTGTGAAATAAAGGTAAAGTCAGTGGGTAATAGAGATAAAGCAGATTAACTAGTTGCAAAATAAAGACAGTAGATTAACTAATAATGAAATAAAGGTAAAGAGCATTAACTAGCAATGAAATGAAGATAAAGCAGATTAAGAGTAATAAAGTAACTTACAAAATTACCCTAAATTTTAAATAAAGCAGTCGGTTTTAAATGAATAGTTTTCATGTGAACATGTTACTATGTTTATGTTATGAACATGTTTACATGTTTATTACTATGCTTGTTTAAAAAAAATACAATCTTGTTTTTATTTCTAAACAGATGAAAGGTCACAATAAGGTAAATGTTTATATAAAAAAACACTTAAAATCTTTTCCTAAAGTTTTTTTTTTTTTTTTTGCTATAATCAATGACACTGATTGATAACCTACCAATTTATCACAAACAGCTCCACTAGAGGGTCTAGTCTCACAACAGAAAGGCATGAGAATGCAAAGGCAGGGCACATTTGATGCTGCTGTCATTACAGTATAATGTGATTTGCCTTGCTCAGATGGGGCTCAATCAGGCACTCTAATCAAGACTTTCTTCTAGCAACTGCTTTTGTGCTCATGTCTCATTCTTTATATAGTGCCCAATTCACCTTACAGTATATCAGTAGCCACCAAAGCTTTATAACAGGTTTGCATGCCACATCCTTTACTGTTTGATTTAAAAATGCTACTGTTTTATTCTGTTTTCCTTGCCCTTTTTTGATATTTTGTGAGGTAAACCAGATGAAGTTCATAGGCTACTAAATAAGCACTGCTAAAATAATATGCATATTCTGGAATAGCAGGGGGAAATGCTTACATACAATGCCACCTATACAAAACATAGACTTCATTCATTCATATGTTCCTAATTTCCACTAATAGGGCTGCATGATATGAACAGAACAGAACATATATCTCATTATTTGGCCTACAGCAGTTTAGCCCGTCATATATAGCATAAAGTAATATCAAAGCATTACCATATGCACATAGGATTGTTGCAAATTTATGGTTGTATATTGAACGACTATTAATAAATGCATTACACCAAACTAATAAAGAAGTTTTATTTCAGACTAATAACAGAACAAGCTTTCTCATATATCAGAAGGCAAGTTCCACTCTGGATATTGAGCATTTTAACATTGTTGTGTTCCCACCAATATACACTGCTCAAAAAATAAAGGGAACACTATGTAACTCCACGTCAATCACTCTTCTATGAAATCAAACTGTCCACTTAGGAATCAACACTGATTGACAAGCAATTTCACATGCTGTGGTGCAAATGAAAGAGACAACAGGTGGAAATTATAGGCAATTAGCAACACATTCCCAATGTTCCCAGGTTCTGCCGGTTGTAACCACAAAGCACTTCTCAGTTCCTCTGCTTTCTGGCTGATGTTTTTGTCACTTTTGAATGCTGCCAGTGCTTTCACTCTAGTGGTAACATGAGACAAAGTCTACAACCTTCACAAGTGGCTCAGGTAGTGCAGCTCATCCAGGATGGCACATCAATGCGAGCTGTAGCAAGAAGGTTTGCTGTGTCGGTCAGCATAGTGTCCAGAGCATGGAGGCGCTACCAGGAGACAGGCCAGTACATCAGGAGACGTGGAGGAGGCTGTAGGAGGGCAACAACCCAGCAGCAGGACCGCTACCTCCGCCTTGAGGAACAGGAGGAGCACTGCCAGAACCCTGCAAAATGACCTCCAGCGGGCCACAAATGTGCATGTGTCTGCTCAAAGGTCAGAAACAGACTCAATGAGAGTGGTGTGAGGGCCCAATGTCCACAGGTTGGGTTGTGCTTACAGCCCAACACCGTGCAGGGCATTTGGCATTTGCCAGAGAACACCAACATTCTCCACTGGTGCCCTGTGCTCTTCACAGATGAAATCAATTTCACACTGAGCACATGTGACAGACATGACAGAGTCTGGAGACGCCGTGGAGAACGTTCTGCTGCCCGCAGCATCCTCCAGCATGACCGGTTTGGCAGTGGGTCAGTAATAGTGTGAGGTGGCATTTCTTTGGAGGCCTGCACAATTCTCACCAGTGGTAGCCTGACTGCCATTAGGTACTGAGATGAGATCCTCAGACCCCTTGTGAGACCATATGCTGGTGTGGTTGGCCC
>JBBIGC010000013.1:11537427-11563406 GCA_037576955.1 Lepidarchus adonis | reverse complement strand
CCAGGAATAGGTTGTAGCTAGTTGAACATAGTCGACCAGAGGGACTTTCCGTTTTTTAGACCCCTAAAAAATCTAGTCATGTTGTATCGCACTGCATCGTGGTAGGTGGGAGAATCGAATTGTATCGTATCGGTGGTTGTTTCATATTAAACGTTAATGTATCGTATTCGTGACAGTGTATCGAGATGCAAATCCATCGCCTCAATGGTGAAGATTCACATCCCTAATATATATATATACAATCACTTTGAGTACATATAGTATATAATTATGCAGTATATATATATATACAGTGTAACTTAACAAAGGATTTTATCTTAAATCCTTTTGGACCATTTCTATAAGTCAGTTAATCATAACATTTTAAAACAGTATAAATGGCTGCTAATATTACGTTGCACAATCAGAAAATGGAGATACGAGATTTTATTATTAAAGCAACAATATAATCATAACTTTATTTTTTAAATATCTAATGTAAAAATTCAATTTGAATATTACTGCAAAATAAAAGCAATGGCTCTAAACGTAACCTAAAAAACGAATCTGGTCTAGGATTTAGACCTTTCTCCTGTTTTGTTTCTTTCTCCCTGAGTACAAACATGCTTTCCTTATTTTCCCTGTCATCAAGGCTATAAATGCTTTTTGTCTCCATTTTCCTCTTAGATTCCAGTAAGTGGACCCTTCTATATCTCTTCTGTCAGAACGTACACTCCCTGAAATTATTCACCAGTGAAATTTCATCTCAGTGTGTTTTCCATACCTCGTCCAAGAAGCGATCTTTTGAACTTTCACTTAAAAGATATTTCCAGTGAGCAGCTGTTATATCTGCAGGCCTTTGTGGGTCCAACAGACTTTGCAGATCAAACCTCAAGACGTGCCGCAAATGTATTGCATGCTCTGATCTCAGTGTCAAAGCGTGTCACGATACAAGAGCACACTCTTCCAGGGTCTTCTGCAATGTGGCATTAACGCATGTACAGTATTACTGTAAAAGATAAAAGATCTTTCATGTGTGAGCATCTGTCGGTTTGAATTGGTTTCACAGCGTGCAGTGTCAAGTGACTCTTGGCCCCTGAAGGATCCTGCAGGGTTTTTTGTCATTAAACACGGTTGTTATGAGTTCCCCAGACCTGAGAGCTGGACCACTGCATCAGAAATGTGCTAATGCACTTCTTCTGAATTTACTGGGGGGAGCTTATTGGGATAGACCTGGCTCAAGCGCACCCATCCAGTCATGGGACCGTCCTTGCATGTCACACATGTGGCTAAAGATAGAACAATTGCAAAATATATTACAACCTGTGAGCATATGTGTGTTTGCGTGTGTCCTCCAAATTCTTTAATAATCAGTGGAGACATGATTGAATGTTTTGTAGAAAGATTACAGTGCAGCGTAAGATACAGGGAATAAATGTCTGGACAAGATGAACTATATCCATGGTTTTCAGTTTAAGTCCTGGAGCATCACTGTCATATTCTACAGTTTCTCCTGCTCCCAGCAAGTCAATTTGATTTATTTATGTGTATACTTGACACACCTGAGGCAACTAAAGAGTGAATTAAAAAGCATGTGCTAAAGTGAAATTGGTGTGTTAGAACAGGGAGTTTGTCAGGACCAGGAGTGAGAATCAAATCTATCTGGAACGCACAGGCTAGTTTCACTAATGTTTCCTTTTTGAACACTGACCTGAATATTTATGTAAGTATATACAGTGTATGTCATTCTGGTTGTAACAACAACTATTTGTAATGACAGATAGTGGTTCCAATAGCAAATCAGCATTTAGTTCTCCAGGACCTAAAACCAATGTTATGTCTGTATAGTACCACAACAACAAACACAACAACATTTCCAGTATCATGTCTATAAAAGGTTTCCCATGGAAAAGAAATTTCAGATTGACATGAGTGTCCATTACTGTTGATGAGGATTTTCAGTGTTTGACCCCATTTTAAAATTGTCTGGCTCCAATAACAACAAGCCTCAAACGTCACTGAGGATAAAAAAACAATCACTTGATTGCAGTTTATCACAATAAGTAAATGTTGACGCTCAAACTCTGCATAATACAGAAGGTGATATACAGTATGGTTTCAGCTTTGCACATGACTTATATCAGCCAAAATAACTGGTGAGAAAAAATATTGATGACTGAATACTGGACAAATGAAGTAACATATTTAGAATACATCATCATAAAGAACATGCTGCAGTAATATTTACATATTTACTCATGCTTTTCTTCAATGTTACTGTTTGGCAAAATTTTTCATGGGATTTTTAAAATGTATATTGAATTTCTGAAATGTCTGTCTCTCATAATCTGCTTCTCCCTAGTTTTGTAGCCTTTAAATATTCCTCTAAACCTGTACAAAAAACTCTAAAGCACTGAATGAAGACAAATTCTGAACGTGTGTAGGGTGTCCTCGACTAACAATCAGGCTCTGTTCCTCGACTTTCCCTGAGTCGTAAGTCGAAACCCCTTTACATAAGCATCTATGTGTGTAATTCCCTGTGGCCATTCCTCTGTCCATCCACCAGAGGGAGAAACTCACCCACCTGAGGCTCTGTTTAGGCCTTTTCTGAGCATTTTATTATAGTTTCACTTTCACTTTTACATCATAAACAAGAGTCGAATAATCAGTCGAGTGCGTCGCAGACCCCCTGTATTCCCAAAACAAGTTCCCATTCAAGTATTCAGTTCACAATACATCCAAAATATAATACAACATGTGAACATCATTCTGTCTGTATCATGTTTATTTATATATTTTAATCAAGTAAATGCAAAAACTTTTTTAAGCATAGATGAGGAGTTTTACAATGGACTATGTTGATTCAGCCTGCAGACATGATATGGAAACGCATGGCAAGCAACTTAAAACAATTAGATGCTTTTTACCAATTACTCCAAATGCACCTTTCTATTTTCCAGTTCAGCCAGCCAGTGACATCATTATTACAGCCTTGTCCAAGGCTATTCACCAGTTTCCTTCCAGATTACTAACTACTTCTTTGAAGCAGAAATGGGTATTTTAAACAGTTTAATCTATTATCCATGAGCAACCTACTAGAAATAAGAGAAGAAGCAGGAAATAAGGACAATTGATCCAATTTACTGTGGAAATGAGAATGTTGCCTTGAGTAAGAACATTCTTTTTACCCATTGCTAAAATAAGGTCTGGTCTTTTTGAATCGTGAATAAAGGCCTATTCCCACAGAGTGGATCAGAATCACAGTCTCTAACCATGTCTGTTCACACCACATCAAGTTTTAGTTCTCCAATGGGAGTATGATATCATGAAAGTGCACCCGCAGACAGAAACCATACAGTTGTAGTGAATGTGGGATGGCTGTTGATCACTGTTGTCGTGCTTAGTTGGTTAGTCAGGTTTCAGTCATTGTATTGGTTATGTGACACAGAAACAGTCATAATCATATGGTCTGTCATGCTTTATGTTTTCTTTAGTGTTATGGGAAATACTAAGCCTTCAGCCATTGAGGCATCAAGAACTAATTGGATACAGTCACTGTTGCTTCATAAGCAAGGTCGCCTGCAAGTCACACAATGTGCTCACTGACTGAGACTAACAAGCTCTTGATGTTAGTTTCATTTTTAAGTGTTAACAGTGTAACAAAATACAGAGAGAGGGAGAATGCTAGAGAGAGAGAGACAGAGAGAGAAAGAGACTTAGGGTTCACTGCAAAGGAGAGGTAACCTTCAGATGAACTCAGAGAAGGATGAGTAGAATCACAGATATGTCCTTGGCAGCCATCCTCTCATCTCCATGTGGGTTGCATTTGTAAGGTTGTGTTTGTTTAAAGAACCCCTCCACTGTATGTGCTGTTGAGCAAAGTTGTTTCTTGACTGTGCTGAGGACACTGATGGCTTCTTTAACAACTAAATCCCTACAATCATTATACTACATGGTCTTTAAAAGAGACGTATTGTACACTTCAGAAGAAAAAAGTACGTTTTAGTCCCTCAAGGTACTACCTGTTCCTTGCTCTCTTTTAGAGCTTAGCTTTTGGAAACAGAAAAACAGAATTAAAAGCAGGGGGTCACAGCAGTGTATATGGTCAATGCCATAATGAAAATATATTGAAGATGACTCTTGAGGTGGTCAGTGCCTTTATAGTGTAAATATCCTGAATGCTACGTTTTTTTCTGACAGTGCAGTGGCAATGAAAAACCATAAAACTATCTGTGGTTTCACCAGTAAAATAAATTAATAAATAAATAAAGTACATACAGTCAAACCCCATTATCTTGCCCCTCGTTATCTCGCCAAACCATCTCTCGCCATGAAAGGCTGCAAGACAGAATTTTCTTCTATTATTTACCTCATTATGATAGCTTGCCAAATGTAGGGCCCGGACCAATAGGGGCGAGCTAAAGAGTTTTGAATGTATAGAAGTAAGCAAAATATATTTACAGGCCTTAAAATGCAATAAAATAAAATTTCTTCATTAAAACAAATGGTCATACACAGAGAAATCATATACTATATCTCTGTGTATGTGTTTGTGTAGCATAGTTGGTTTGCACAACAATAAGTTAGAGTTTGTAGCAGTAATAAAGTGCCAGGGCCATCGTGCATGCTAGTGTGGCATATGTAGAATAATGTAATCCCTGTCTACAATTTGTGTTCAGGTGACAGATGATGATGCAAAGAAGAATATGAACTGGAGACCAAAGCTGATTAGTGTAATGACTGCAGTGAGAAGTGACTTAACACCTTTACCAGTATCTGCCCTCTGCCATCATCTCCACTGTATCCGGATTCACTGCCAGGCCTTTCTAATGAGCATGTTAAACCTATTGGTGTCCTTCAGACCAATGAGATGATCCTGCTACGAGAACAACAGGCAGAGTCTACCTGTGCTCCGCTTAATGGCTAAAAAGGTGAACAGTCCAAGGAGTCCAATGCCACTTCCACTTGTGTCCTTAGATGACCACGCATAAGTCTCTCCATTGACTTCATGAGGTGTGATAAAGTTCCTTGAGGTCCTTGGTCTTTGGCACTATAACAATGCAGGAGATCTTCCAAAACCCTGAGAAACTGTAGTGTCTGCACAAGATATACTGCAGGACAACGTAAGCTGCACAGGCCTTTGGTACTTTAGTGCTGATGCCATCTGGGGTTGCTGTTTTTCTTGCATGCAATCTTTGTAGCTCCATCCTCAACCTCATCATTATTTGAGATATTGAGAAATGTTTGTGAATAGCTTACTAATAAACCTCACTATTAAATCAAAGATGACCTTTTTCTCTTTTGCCCTCAACCAGCTTTCATGGTGCTAATGACTCAACAGTCTGTAACACTAAACTCATTTCACTCTAAACATAGTTCATAATAGTTCTCCATAGTCCTTCTATAAGGTCTTTACTTCATACCTTCAGCTCCCACCATTCCTTTTCTCCAGGCCTTCATCTTCTTGTTCACCAGGGTCTCTAGGTCACCAGTGTGTTGCTAGCACTAGTGCTGGCCTAGTGGTTAAGACCGGAGGGTTAGCAATCTGAAAGTCCAGTCTAAAAGTCCTGGCCCAGGCACCACTGAGGTACCTTTAAGCGGGAACATCTCGATGCCTTACTCCACAGGCACTGTTGATTTCTACTGGCTGCTCCATGTGTACGTGTGATAGGTTAAATGCAGAGGTCACATTTCATTGTCAAATAGTCACTCTCACTTCACAGAAGTGTCCATACTGAGGTGTATCTCAGTATGGACTATCAATGCCCTTAACATGGGGTTCACAAAGAATAACCCAGTCAGTTGTTTTGATATTTACAGCCTCAGCAGACCACTCTCTTTATCCAAGTGAGTTTATACAGAGTCCACAGATCACGGAATCACAGAAGACTCGGTTTGTAGTGTCTCAGTTTTTCCTACCGCTTTTCTCCAGCTCTATAATCCTGAACTGCTTGAGCGTCTCTGGTCAGGAGGTACCTGCTCCCTGCTGTAATCAAAAATGTGCATCGTCAGCACATACTCTGCAGAAAACAAATGTTTTACTGACCATAGCTTGCAGTGTATGATCTTGGAGAGGGATGTTGTAAATAATATTATAACAGTAAACAGAAAAGACTTCTTACTGTAATGTTCTTAATGAGATATTAATGAGATATCATAACGCATTATTAAGCAGAGTGACAGAGCTGCTGTTGCTCATAATTATTTGAACAATAATTACAGTAAAATATGCATTATGTTATTGACATTGAAGATGTGAAGGGTTGATTAGTCAAAACAGGTACTGGCAGGTAAGTGGTTAGGCTATCTCACTCACACAAACAATATTTCAATGCATTGTGTATCTGTATTTACCTAATGTTAGTATTTATAAAGCAAAAAATCATAATGTCGCTATAATAACTTTACATATTTTTTCTTAGATGCTTTTTAATGAACTAAAAGAGAACCAGAATGTATAAACTTGACAGTTGAGGAAATTAATATATAGTCAAACTTTATTAGCTCGTCCTTATTGGTCCAGGCTCTAAATTTGGCCAGAGGTGTGGTGGGCGAGCTACTGTAACAGGGTTAAATATGTGGAAGGAAATCTGTTCTGCAGCCTTTCATGGCGAAAGGTGGGGTTGACAAGATAATGAGGGTGAACTAATGGGGTTTGACTGTGTTGTGATTCTTTTGCAGAGGAAAAATTTAACTAATAAATTTAATTGTCAACGTAAATTTCATTTTCAACCCTGAACCTGAAAAATGTTTAACTTTAAAAATCTTTCACTTTTAGTAGCCTAATATTTATATATGTACTTCTTTCATTGCCACCTACTTTAAAGCATACCTAAGCCTGTATGTCTTCATTTCACAACTTCCTGTCGTTAGCTGGCTTGAAATTTTGCTTTGTCACTGTCTACTCAACCTCTGTTTATGGTCAATGGCTCTGAGCTACATTATGACCAATCATGGGCTTTTTTGTTACTCTTCTGGTTTGACAGGTGTGAAGTACCCAGATCAATGCCAGATTTGGATTCTGACATATTTGCACACCAAGGTAAAACTGTCTGAAGCTATCTCACCATGGTTGAAAAGCACATGAGTAATGGACCTCAGGGGCTTTTTTTGTGGATGATGCACCATGGCAAAAGTGGAAAACAAAGATGTAAAGTTTTGTTGCGCACCAGAAAAGGGATTAGGAAAGTTTCCCGCGGTCACACAGTGGTGCCGGGAAACAAACGAGATCATCTGCCTTGCACATTTCCAGCCTCTTTCAGAGGGTTCACAGGGAAGTTTCGGAACTGTGCATCAACAGAATTGCGCCAGAAAGAGGCCATATGCTATTGATGAGCATGAAGTGTTACCAGAGAAAATGAGCCTGATAATGAACAGAGATGCTGGAGCATTATTTTTGACATTCTCAAAGTCTGGTAAATGTACAGAGATTAAAATTATTACCACCTGCATAAAATAAATAATTTTTGACTTTACGTGATATATCTTCACTCTTTTGACAAATCAAGTGCACACTTACATGAACACCCAGCTCTGCCTGCACTGCATGTGTATTCACTGGAAAATTGGGCCAATTACTAGTTTATTAAGAGTAATTGCATGTCCGGTGAACCTTGGAGGCTTTGGAAGGCAACATGCAGCGATAAGTGAGACTTTGTCAGATTGCATTATCGATAAACTCACAAGGCCTCCTTGGAAATTCCTCAAGAATCAGGCTGGCCTGAGAACCCCACTAACTTCCCTTTACATGCCGCTCAGACGATTCCCGACACAGCTCCTTGAAGCTCACAGGGCTGAAATGACATATATAAGGGGATGAATTTTTTTCCCCCCAGGGTCCATTTAAGACTTCATAACTCATTTCAAAATTTCCATTTTCCAGCCTCTTATTTTCCCAGATAAATAAAAAGAACGTTTTTGTTGCCATACATTTAATTGTAATATTTGTAAATTGCCTATAATCTGCCCTGTACATTTTCTATCAAAAAGCAGTGTGGTCTAACCCATATAATGTCAGTGTAATAGCTTGATCCACACTGCATAATGACACATGTACAAAAGCTGGGACATGGCAAAATAATAATAATCAATTTATAGTACATTCAAGTCACATGGAAAAAAGTATATTCTGCAATAAGCTGTTACTGGTAAAAGTCAAGAGGAACATATTTTGGCATAGTCTCTGCAAAGGTGGGTTATGGATCATCACTTCAAGTCACAATTTGTGAAAGTATTGTCAGTCAAATATTTGATTTTTGATTTTACCCCTCACATGTGCACACATGAGGCACTGGGCAGCAATCAACAATGCCTGGGGAGCAGTGTAGTGAGACAGTACCTTGTTTAAGCCACAGTGGTGTCTGGACCAGGACGTAGGACCTTTCAAAGGGCTGTGTAGGGTAAGACCAAAAACCACTGCGGAATGTAGCATGCACTACGACAAATGTGCTTGACTGATCTGTGAGCAGAATATATCTGTCTTGTATTAAAATATATAACGTATCAACAGGACAGTCACCACAGCAACCATGTACTGTTGAACAAACCACACAGTGCTTAACAGACCAAATCTTTTTGAGTGTGGCAGGTATCAAATTCTAAACTTGTTAATACACAATTTATAATATAACAAACATAATTTACATTTGAAGCATTTCCTTTGCACTTTTTGTCAGTTAAATTAAGATAAGAGAGAATTAATAAATCGCAAATGAAAAATATTTTCCAAAAGTGGTAAATGCATAGGTTGCATGCCACAAAAAATTAATTAGTTAAAAAAAAAACATGACATGTTTTGGAGCTTAGTTTCTATATATTGACAGTATAATATAAGAAATAAATGGTGTCTTTAAAAATAACAAAATTTACATACTAGACCAAATGTAATTTATTTAAAAGAATTGAGGAAAAGAAAATGGAACCCTGTAATGTTGAAATTCCATGGCAGAAAGTATACGGTGCTGTCATTATAGAAAGGTCCAGGACAAAGACAAGCAGAGATCAAAGGTTTGTGGCATAGCTCTGCATACGGGGGAGTGATGGAGTAAGTGGGAAATTATTGGGGTGCTGTGCATTGCCTTGTGGAGCTGAGAGGAAGATGTCGATTAATGAACTTGAACTCCAGCGACCCGTCACCTTCACATAGGAGGCTGGACAAACAGATGGGGTCAGGGATGTGCTGGTTGTGACCCTGCTGTTTACACTCCCAGAGGTGAAGAGCAGAGCAGGGGTCATCATTCCAGAGGTCATAGTTCAACCAAAATGGAAGAATAACACACGCATGCACAATGCTGTCCTCTCACATTAGCATTTGGAGATATTAACACAGCCACATGCAGAATACACACACACACACACACGTACACACACACGTACACACACACACACACACACACACACACACACACACACACACACACACACACACACACACACACACACACACACGCGTACACACGTACACACGTACACACACACACAGAAACTGACACTCACTCATATATGAGGCAGAATGAGCGAGTGAAAGAAAAAAAGCAAGAGTTTTTCAAGCCTGCATCTGGATACCAGATGGTGTTTGAGTCATGCCTGGGTAGAGGCTGGGAGTAGTCTGTTAACGGAGGAGAGAAAGAGTGTGTGCATATACACATGTTTTTTATACAATGTCAGGACATCAGGTCATATATATATGTCCTGTCAAAATATTCACACATTCCAAATAACTTTACACACTGCAAATATGTATGTATATTGTGTAACTATATATATCATAATCTTACTGTATTTAACATTATACATTATACATATATGTATGTGTGTGTGTGCGCGCGCTTGTGTGTGTGTGTGTGTGTGTGTGTGTGTGTGTGATAACATTGAACAGAGCCATGACAGAGAACGTTACATTAATATATTAATTAAAGATTCAAGTTAGTAAAATTTATTTGTCTTCATAATAAAGACTTGTAAAGACTTGTAAAGTCTTCATATTGAATAATTATTTAATTTTTTTCAATAAATTAGCATATAAATGGTTGTTGTACATAAAATGACAACAATTATGCAAAAAAACCAACCATTTAATATGTATCAATATGTACGTATAATGCAGATCTAATCTCTCCAGACATTGTTGATTGTCTTTGGTTTCAATTTCAATATATATATATGAAAACACCTTTAAACACAAATTCTCTTTTTGTTCACCCAAACCCCCCGCTCCCTCTCTTTTACCCCATTCGTATACTTACACTCTATTTTACGCAGCACACACACACACGCAGGCATACACACACTGAAGAGAAGATTTCTGTGTTCTTTGAGAAGGGAGCCCCTGTGGAGAGGTAGATTGCTCCCAGGCTAGGCTGACCCGAGGCTAAACCCAACACCTGACTCGCTGTGCTGCTGCTGCAGGGTTCAGCCCAAGGGTGACACTTACCATGCCTCTACTAGAGAGAGGGAGAGGGGGAGAGAGGAGAGAGAGAGGTGAAACAGGAGGAAAGCATATCAAATCTATAAAGTTCAGTCTTGTCAAAGTTGCACAGTTATTATATATGTGTATTATTGTATGCATCTCTCTGAATGCATTCTTTTAGACTAACACATAGCATACTTATTCTCTCATATCGCCATATTGTTTCAGTCGACATTAACCTTTATAAAGGTTTCAAAGCTTTCATCATGTCCTCTAGCCAATAATACTACACTGTGCATTAAATACTAATGGTTCTGTCATTGGGCCTGTAACAAACCGTTGCACAATAGGTCCAATTTGGGCTGCTACTGGATTTTATCCTAATTCATTTGTTTTCTGCCTTACCATTGGCCCAGTGCTATCTTTTACAGTAAATCAGCACACACTAAATGGAGACGGTCAAGACCTGAAATGAATGATGAAATCAAGACAAACAGGTTACTGCCTCTTTTGAAGTTCAATGATCTTCAGCACTGTTTTGTCTAGAAGTTGTTATGCCCTGCATGCACTGTTCAGTACAGAGGTCAGGCCAAGACAACACAGTCATAGCCACCGAGCAGATAAAGCACACACTCAGGTCACCAAGAGTTCACACCAGAAACACATCACATACCATAAGGTTTTTTGGATGAAACATAAGATAAGGCAAGTGGAAGATGACTGTATGATATATAAAAAAACTGGAAAATTTTAGGTAACACTTTGGCACTGCAATTTTGCCATCAAATCAAGCACACTGACGAAACATCCCAATAAATCTGACACTAGCATACTTTGGAGTTGTGGTGCATTTCTGTACTGTGATGCATGCAAACATGACCTTCATGTAAAATATTTCCTGACTCCTCATCAAAAAAATGCATCAGAATTTTGAAAAACACATCTAAACAAGCCTACTCTATTTTATTAATGATCATGGTAGTGGTCTGATTAAGTTTAAATTCATTAAACTGATTAAGTTATTAACCACATTATACAAAAGTACATAAGGAGAAAACAGGAGCATTGTGAAAAGAACCCTCGCTAGCTGTTAATCATGCTTTGGGCTTGTGTTGCAGCCAGTGGCATAGAGCAGCGGTCCCCAAAACGTTTTTGCGCCACGGACTAGTTTAATGTCAGAAAATATTTTCACGGACCAGCCTTTAAGGTGTCGCGGACAAACACAAAAAAAAAAAATGATACGACCAACACAAAAACTGTGGTATTTTGTAAATATAATAATAAACGTGAGTCCACTGTGTAATTATATAACTTTATTAGCAGTGTCCTCCTGAAATAAAAAAAATTTAAAAGAAGGCAGCTTCTATACCAGAGTAATGTCATCTCAACATCCACAATGAACTACTGTACATAAAGAGAAGCAAGCTGGAGTTTTTTGCAATGGCCTTCATAGATTCCTGACTTGAGCATCATCGAAAATCTGTGGATGACACTCAAAGGACTTATGTATGCACAATTATAATGTTCTTTTATATTACACAACTTTAAGAAAGGAAGAAAATAAATCTACGGCTTGTAGAACCCTAAAAGTGAGGAAGGAGGAATTTTCAGAAAAGCGTATTAAAAGCTTTCAGTAATTAAAAATATACTGACACTTGAGTAAAAATTCACCATCCCTTTCCAGACTCTGCATTGTTTTATGAATGTTGCGTGTCTGGAACACACGTTTTCTTGGTATATAACATTGTTTGATACCCTATTAATGTGCTTAATGTGCATTTGTTCTTTTACTATGCAGTTTGGTTTTTATTTACTGTGTTGCTATTGACTTTTTTCTCTAACTCTCTCTCATTCATGAACTTGTAAACTCATCTACTAACAGCACACTCAGTTCATAACCCTGAGAGAAAATTGTTTAACTTGTAAGTGGTCTAAAGGCTCCAAATTGGCTGTGATTGGGAGTGGATTTTTTTCAGATGGCTTTGAGTCACCACACACATGCTTCAGTTTCTGACCCCTGAAGGTTTTAGCTCTGGATAGTTCACAGAAATGTAGCACTAGACCAGTTCTAAAAATCAATGGCTATTAAATAACATTGTTTGTGTATAATTCATGTTTTAATCTTTACTATAAACATAGACGTTATTTGCTACACAAAGTCCTTACAGTAGTCTCGCTGTTAGCACTGCACAATCAATTGCTTCTGAAATGTTGTTCTAATGTTATGATTGCATGCTTGATTTCTCTTTTTTAAATTTCATGAGAGGAGAGAGAAGAGCAGAATATAGTGCAGTCAAACTCATCCCGCATGTGTTCTTTTAATAGAGAAGGTGTTTGCATGATATGATGCATTACAATTTCTGGAGATCATATGCTGCTCTTTGATTTATAATGTGGCTTTGGTTCTCAGTGGGTTCAACTAATGGGCCTTGACAGATTAACTTATGTGAACAGCTTGTATTCCATTACAAAGAAATGAGAGGTTGGGGTTGAGGGAGTTGAAAAGATAGCAATGGCGTGTACGATGACAGAGCAATGCTATGTTATCTTTAGCCAGCATTTGAGAAGTTCCATTGACTATTCATATGAGAGTATGTCACATTAAAGAATAGAAAGCTCCAAAACTACTTTAAACATTTACATATGTTTAAATTAGGTGTAGGTTTATACAGCAATCACTCATGACGCTTGCCTTATATTTTGTAGACCACCCTCATGCCACCAAATCTATGGTGCATGATAGCCATGAACATCCCCATGAACATCAGTGAACATTGGGTGCTCAGGATCCAGTTTCTGCTTCACCAGTTGTTCCTTGAATCACTTTTTGTGGGTAATAACCTCTGGTTACCAGGTTTGCAATTTTAGAGCTGTTCTAACCCAGTTGTATGGCCTTCAGATCCCTACACTCACTGGAAAGATGTCAAAGAATTTCTTTAAAGTCTTATGTTCTGGAACTTGAACCCACACCCATTGTGTGGATAGGTTGAAAACAGAGCTCTGATTTCATTGAGATGCACATCTTGTGATGGGTTATGTTCACAATGGCAAATAGTCCCTTTCACTTTACCTTTACTGAATGCAGTGTCCTTGCTGATGTTTTAATCAACAACATGTGACAAGTGTAAAAAAACTATCCAATACAAGTTTATTACTGCTTATTTCAAATGGAAATGCCATTATTGACTTGTTACTTTGATTCATTTTAAGTACTCTTTAAAACCCATACAAATAAACTATAAAGTTTAATGAAAAACAGTCATTTAAATGCACATGTTTGACAGATGTGCTTTTGCAGAGTGACTATCATTTTACAGATGTAGGTAAATATAGTAAGGATAAGTGGATCAAGATGGATGGATGGATGGATGGTAAATATAGTGTTATTCTTGCGTCCCAGGAATTCTTTTTGGTGAAATGTGGTGTGCTTGCCTGGGTGGGGAATCAAACCTACATTTCCACTGCAGTACACCAGCCCTTCATAATTCACTTATGCAGTGCTTTATTTAATTTCTAATGCACAGCTAGTGCACTTTCTAGTAATAACGGAACATTCTGTAGCCCTACTACTCCTAAACCCATATATTTTATGTTTCACAGTAGCCGCTGCAATGGTTGTTAGTGTTGTTGTCATTGTTATTGTTGTTTTTGTTGTTATTGTAATTGCATCATAGCAGCAATGACTTTTATGAATAATCTATCTGTAAGTATCCTAACATATATTATATGCCCACATACAATCGTACGCATTCACACACTTGCATACACACATGCCCACTCAAACATTTAATAACCTTCACATACACATAGACTTTCACACACTAAAAAACACATTTGCCAACCAACACGCACACCTCCCTTCATTATCATTTCATACACATAGACATTCACACACACACATACATCTTTCCATTATAACTTTAGATTATACTGGAGTGGGCTTAAGTTAGTTTAGCATGCACTCATTATGCTTTGTCACTTGAAATGTGTGTGAAACTGGTTCACATGCAAAAAGTATAAAACTATATATAAAAAACTAAAAACTATATCTATATCTAACAAAGTTACTGGCAGATATCATCCTACTGCAGGAAACTCACATTTCACAAAGTCACCACAATCTTCATGTGTATTTGGATAATTATAACTCAATACAAAGAGGTGTAGCAATTTTAATTAGCAAATGAATACATTTTACTTGTTAGGTCACCATCATAGACTCAGAAGGAAGTTAACATAATTACAAGTTTAATATATAACAAAGAGATATGTATCGCCATATATATGGTCCAAATAGTAACGACCCACCGTTCTTTTGCCACTTCTTTACAGCACTATCAGCACACTCAGGCACAGAAGTAGGAGGACACTTTAAATGTAAAAAATTTAAATTTTAGAAGCAGCGCTGAAAAAAACTGAATGAATTAATAGATGTAAAATACAATTTCAAATACAGATATTATATTTGTTGAATTTAGTAGTAGTAACAAAGTAACAAGTAGTAACAAATCAATTAGCTGGTTTTTAAAACTAACTTAAACAGAATAAAAAAGAAGTAACATTTTTCAACTCAAGTACCAGAAGAGATAAGATATTTACGGAATTCTATAGGAAAATATACTCCTGAAATCAATCCATCTGACAGTGAAATAAATACATTTCCATTTTTTAGCAACATTGATTTGCCAAAACTAAATGATGAACAAATCAGGGCTTTGAAGTCACATAGTGACTTTTTCATAGTGAAATTTACAAAGCATTAGAACACATGGCAAACCGGAAGATCTGGATGGCTTTCTGGCAGAATTTTTCAAAACATATTGGCCAATGCAAGCACCAGTATTTCATAAAATGCTTATTGAAATTAAGAAGACCTCCAGACTTCCTCCAGTCAGGAATTGTGTAGATATCAACTTGCTTCTCAAACCAGACAAAAACCCTGCACTTCCATCTAGCTATCAGCCGACTCATCACTCATTAATGCAGACCTTAAAATCATTAGCAAGGCACTGGCTATTAGAATTGAAAAAGTAACACCTTATTTAATACACCTAGACCAAACTGAGTTCATTCAAGGCTGTCAGTCCACTATCATCATGCGGTGACTAATCAATCTAATTGATTACTACAACATTTAAAATAAGGAAGCCATGATAGTCTCATTGGATGCAGAAAAGGCGCTTGGCAGAGTTACTTGGAAATTTTTATTTGCAACATTACAGAAGTTTGGATTCAGGAAGAACTTCTGATCTTGGATTAAAATACTATACAGCTCACCTACATCCTGTATAAAAGCAAATTACCAAATTTGTCCAAGCTTCAAGCTCAGAAGGGGCACTAGGCAAGGTTGTCCACTATCTACTTCACTATTTGTCTTATTCATTGAACCATTAGCATTTGCAATATAAACAATAATCTTATTAAAGGGATCAAAACAGCAATCCTGACTTATGAAATTACCTTTATGCAGACAATGTACTTCTTTTCCTTCAAAACACACAGGGCTCTCTTTCTAAGACCATAATGCTTATAGATAAGTTCTCATCCATCTCAGATGAATTGGAACAAATCATTTGTCCTACCAATTTCTTGTGACTTCCAATTCGATCTAACTATCCCACTTCTAACTGGGAACAATAAATACCACTTTTAAATCATAGTCCTCTAATCAAAAAAGATTCTGAGTCACACTGTGGAACACTCTCCCCACATCACTTATAGGAAAAATAGCAAAAACCAAAATTAATTATGTCTCAATGGTTCAGAGCAAATCCCTATTGGTATGGTTCAAATCACAGGATTCCATTCTATTATGGAAATTCAAGCCACCACAAAAAAAGTTTGAAAACTTAACAGAAATGAAAAAGTCATGGTGGTCTGAAGCTTGCAAATGTCTATAATTACTTTCTTGCTAATAAAGTACCTTAAAATTGACTACATAAGATCAATTAGACTTTAACTGGTTACATATTGAGCAAAAATTATGTAACAACATAAGAATCCATTACCTACCTTTTATCAGTCATATACTTAAACAACTTGGCAGTTTTAAAACATCAGTAGTAGCACATAACTAACAGTCTGGTGAGAAATTCTTAAGATGGATAGAACTGCACTAGTCACAAGCAAACTGACACCAATCTGGAACAACCCAGACATCCTGCTAAATAAAAAAAAAGATATTTTTTGTAGCATGGAACAATAAAGAATTTAAATTACTAGAACATAATATCCAGCACAATCACATGATCTAATTTGACAAAATACAGCCTTATGGTAGACTGAACTGTAAGCAATTAGAATTAGAGCCTTTGCCTATAATAGTAAACTTTCTAAAAACTACTGTCCAGAATTTATGCTTATACAGCAGAATATGAGACAGCATTCTCGCTCCCTACACACAAATGGGAAAGGGATTTGCTCATCAATCCAGATATTCTGGAAGCAAAGTTGACACTTTTAGAATGACCCAAACTTTTAATCCGCAGCTAGTCAAGCATAAAAGTTTACACAGGACACACTACACAGAACAAAAGATGTTCCAGATGGGCATCAGAAATACTAACATATGTGTAGTTGTAAAAATGACACCCTGGATAACTGCCTGCATGCTCTATGGCACTGCACACCAGTCAGGAAATTCTGGCAGAAGATTTGCTAAAAAACTAACAACATTGGGGTCTGCCGTTGGTGTTCCTGGCACCAGGCCCTCAGGCCCTTTGGGAGGCTTGGAGGGGGGTGGTGTTGGGGTTGTCCCTTGCTTGTTGGTGGTATGGGGTCGGCCAAGTGATAACATCATAAGGGTGTTTATTTTTCAGGACTGACAGATTGCTTGATGAGTTTGCAACAGAACAAAATCCAGGAAGAGAAAATGACTTAGTTCTGCCTCTTTCCACATTTTCTCAAGCCTTATAGGATACCCTGGCCACTGGCTTTGCCTCCACCATTATCTAGCCAAACTGCCACTATTTTGCTTCCCCAATCGTAAAATTCACTGCCACTTACTACTTCCATATTGAAGTCAGTTATACTGTGATACTATAACCCTAGCTGCATGTATTGCTGTAAGTTACTTTATGTTAACCATAGTGTTTGTTCATTTATACCCTACTTGTTTATTAGTATCAATAAACCATTTTAGAACATGCAAACAAGAAGTATGTCTTTTAAATCATTTATTATGACAAATTGTGCTTAACGTGTCTGAGCATGTGAATTAGCAGGTGAAACAAAGGAGCAGTTTTGATTCCAAGCTAAATTGATTAGCTATTAAGTGGGGGGCATTGCTGAAAGCAATGGAACTTCCTCTTCATCAATTACTATTTTATGCTTCAAATAGAGATAAGACATGGTCTTTACTGCTCATAAAACAAAACATATAAGCTATAGTAGCTACAGCATTCTATATGCTGATGAGCTTTTGATGCAAAAATGTCCCAGCAGGGCTTCAAATCAGTGCCATGCCAACTCCATAAATCGCATCGATTCCATCATCAAAAGCCAAACAGTTTTTTTTTTATATGTCAAGCCTAGTTACTCCCTTTACCTCCACACCCTGTTGTCTAGACAGGCGTCTCTTGAGGACTCCAGTACATGGCTTGACAGGATGAAACAGAAACAGACCTGGCTATTTTCGGAATCGTAAAAGGTGAAGCAGAAGTCATAGTATAGAGTTATACTCATCTATGGTGTATTCTAACACTGAACCATGAGAAGGATAGGAAGCCTACTTCCTGAGGGATGGTTCACTGCTTTTAGCATTATTTTTCTTCTGACTGCCATACATATTTGTACAGTCTGTACTTTTTGAGCTTCTGAAGCAGACAGAGAGATTACTCCAGTAACATATACTATGTAATGACATAATAATATATTTAAAACATTTGAAGAAACTAGCATATGAAGCCTAGCCTAAATATATACCTACCTATATACATTTAAGTACAACATAAGCCTACTTTTGCCACTATGTGGCAAAAATCCCTGAGGTGCCTACCTCAGGGATTATTCTCGTTCATTGGAAACATTTCAGTGGGCATTTGAAAATCTTAACTTTTTTTTTTCCAACCAACCCAAAGGCCTGGGTCTTAAGAGTACTGCAAAGAAATGTTGGTTTATTGTTATACTCATGTCTTATTTCAGTCTGACTAGTATTATGGAGTCTAAATGATACTGTTCCACATAAAGCATTGCAGTCTTTTTTACCTCGAAAAGGAGAAAAGTGTTATTTAAGATAGCTTTTTGTCATTGTGCCCGTACAGGGTAAGGGTATAACTCTCCATTGAAAGAATAATGCGTATAGTAATTACATGTATACAGTAAATACCAAACAATAAATATAAGACAATAAACAAGACTCAGTTTAAGCTTAGTGTACACTGTACATGCAATTACGTAAACAGTTTTTGATTGAAGTCAGTATTTCAAAGTGACAGGGCATAAGGCAATAGCTAGTGACATAAGTGGCAAAGTATTAGGTGATGTGTGTAAAAATGGTAGCATGCAGTGTTTGGTTTTATAGACACTAATGTTCACAGTCTGAGTATGTATGCAATATTCATAGTCTTCAAATGGCTAGTGATATGTGGCATGGATGTGCTATTGACAGTGCCAATAGTGTGGTAAATGGAAGAAGCCCAAGAAGGGCAATTCCGAGATATTATTTCTGTATTAATATGTATTCACTAGTGCTCAAAATGCACATATTTCATTGTAATTTTTTTGTTCCTGCTTTTTAATCCAAAGATACTTGGTGTATGTATAGAAAGTGAAGAAATTTTCACATTGAAGTTTGTCTGGTTTACAGTCTTGCACAGTCAGTAGGGATATCTGGGAAATCAGGTCAAGAGGTCAAACCTGTGATCCAAGCAGACTTGGCAGTGAAACTTAGAGAGGTCTTTTAAGGGTAAAATATACAAGATGAGCTGCAACATACCAGATGCTCATACTGCTTCCACACAGTGAACTTACATTCTTTTAAAGTTCACCAAAGTTCACCTAATCCAGACAGTGTCATTTATATGAAATGAAAAGGACAAACTGTGGGGCTTGCAATTTTAGCAGGTAATATCACATATCATGTCAAGCATTTGGACAGAGAACGAAGGGAGGTGGTGTAATTTTTTGCAGCTATATCTACATCGATTTGTCAGAATGATTTATGTGAAAGTGTAAGGTGTTCAATGTAAGCTGTTTTGGGACTCCATATTAACAGCATTAGAGAATGTACTTTTACCATTTTAAGAAGGGAGGAACGAAAAGGAGCGAAAAGGCTGAAATTCTATTTGTGGATAATTGACAATAGGGGCAACGATGGTGCATTTCTGAGGCTCGTAAAATGTAATATATTGTGTTCTGCTCCATAGCGCAAGGTTATTCAAACAAACCACATGAATGTGCAGTTACATACCGGTAATCCTTCAGTGTTTTACTGGCAGCCTTTACAGAGTTCTCCAAGGTCATCGGCTCCTTCGGCGCAAACGAAAATAAGTGGTTGAGTTACAGGCAGCAAGAAGGCAGGCTGGTGGGGTCCTGGGATAGGCTGGGGGTGGCGGGTTACAGACGGAGGTGAAAATGAAGGCCAAAAAAAGGATGGGGGTGGTAGACATAAAGAATGGGTGTTGAACTGGGGAAGGTGCAGGTTCAGGTCACCAAATCATGGGCAAAAATGAAGTGTTCTACATGTTTTTGAAATAGGAGTCCCAAGTTTATAAGACTCATTTATGGAGATTATGCTGCCAAAACAGCCTTATTTAATGGCAAAACAAACAACTCAATTTGCATAGAGACTAATTCTGCCAACAGTAATTTAGCCCTGCTCTCCCATGTAGAAGTTACGATTGTTTCTGTTCAGATTTTTAAAAAAATAAGCATAATGAGCAGCCTATGTACTGTGCAAGGTGAATTATGGTATAAAAACACCACACGAATATACAGTACAGCCAGAGTAAAAGAACTGAAAGAAAGAACAAAACATTATATGGTGTCTTTAAAGAAAGTTGTGGATGCATAGATACAACATGACAAATGGCTATGCTTTTCATGCTATTACTTAGGCCTTTTCTAATGCAGCAATTTCCATGGTCTGTGTCAAAATATGTAGATAAACTCAGCAGTAAATCTGTTCAGTAATTTGTAAGTCCAACAGAAAGATCTGTCTCCAGAGGTACTGGGGAAATAATGCTTGTGGATTTCAGCTCTGAAAGATTTACCTCAGCAGGCTAGGGGACAGTTTTGACTGTAACGCCTGAGCCAGACCCCCCAGCCTCCAGGGTGTCTGAAACTGAACCTGATATTCCGGGAGACGTTGCAATTGTGTATTCGCCAGGTCCTGTTGGACCCTGCTAATTATATCATTATAATCATGCAAAAGTGCCATTAACCAAACAGTCTACTGGAGCAGGCTTTTGTGGGCCAGAGAAAACTATTAGAATTTATCTAAATAGCCCCCTGCCACGCTATCCTTCTTTTTCTTTTTCCTCTTCCCTCTGTAACTACACATCTCTCCTTCCATCTCCCCAAGTATTCCAGCAATGTGACACTCTGAGTTTTATTTATATCTTACTCTGCTTTATGTTGGGTTTTTTTTCTCTCAATTTCTGCTCCTAGAATAGTATTGTGATTGGCGGTCTGTTGCAGGTCCTGATGCAGTGCGGTAACCGACGCAGTGTGTGGTGCCGGGAAGCGGACGTGACACTCAGTGGCAAGCTTTTCCTCACGTGGTTCTCTACTTGTCCCATAAACATATGAACGGCAATAGAGAAACAGAGGCAGAGTTTTGGCAAAGTCCCTTTCAGGTTAACCCATGAAAGCTGCAGTGATGAAGCAGTTCCATGTGAGGCAGAGAAATTCTGTTTAGTTCGTATGACATTGATGTGTTGGTAATTGGTAATAGAGATATTTTATTTTAATAATAATTTAATAAATAAATATGTAATAACTTCTCCTATAGTAAAATACAGCCTGATGTGGGCCTGAAATTTTGCTCCAAATCTGATTACGGCCTAAGTAGTCCATCCTACATGTACTAAGCTGTACTTGCCTGTATCATTTTGTTGCTATTTTTCTTTGTGTGAGCCTCATAAAAACCCTGCAGATTTCTGTACAGTCTGTCACTGCTACAGACTAAAACTGGAAAATCTGGGCTTAAATCCCAAACATGTTGAAAGTATAACATGGGCTTTAAAAATCCAAATGTGAAATCTATACCCAAGCAGGGGCTGATACATATTTCAGGAATGACATTTAAACCTGACCAAACCCAACCGAAACCTCAATGAGCATTCAAGTCCCATCAGGTTCAAACAAATATTTCAAGCTTTACATCAAAATGACAATAATGGCTCTTGGCGTCTGAGGGTTTTGGTCCAAATTGCAGCCGAAACAGTGTGCAGTGTTTTCTGTCATGCCATTGTGTTTGAAATTTGTCTTTGTGTTCATGTAACCACAGCTTCTTTGTAAACTACAAACAAATTGAAAATGAAATTCTTAGTGCATCTGGATCGTGTGCCGGCGGTACCAGAACTGGTTGTGTTTGTTAGTTTCTGCAAATGCATTGATCAAATGAGAACAGGTGTGGACCTGTTGACTCAAACATTCCACTGTTGTATTAAGGCTGTACTGTATTAACACAAACTTCATTTTACGAGAATGTTCCTTACACATAATGTTTAATATGTTTCTGCAAGGTTTCAGCTAGGAGTATAAAGAGGTTTTATTTAAGCAGCACATTAGAGTCAATTGGCAATACCAGAAGTGCCATACAACTTACTTAAAGAAACAGTATAGTTACTTCAGAACAATACTAAAGTTAAGAGTTTGCTTTGAAACTCTGGTCCTTTTCACACCATATGCTTTAAGTCACTCGAGTCAACAAAAGAGAGGTATATTATTGTAATTTTAGAAACTGTTTTAGCTTTATTAATGTCTATCAACAGTAAGCTTTAATTCTACAGGACTAAAATGTGTCCATTGCAATGTTATTACACAGGAGGTACACTTCTAAATAGTGTTTATATGAAAAATGTCCTGGAAGTAATTATTAAAAAGACTTCCAAGTCTAAAATATGAATGGCTGAACCATGTTCAAAGCCATTGTCAAATATTCATTATACACATATATGAATGCAGACATACGTTAAAACATGTATTTATGTGCAAGGTGATTAATGACCTTCCTTTGTTAAAGGAATCTTTAATTGGAATGTTGCATGGCAATCATGCCTGGTAAAGGGGTTGCATATTGAGATTTCTATTTCAACAAGGATACATTAGATTATTTTTAATTACATATTTTAATTTTAATTTTAATTTTATCAAAATTCATCATTCACTGACACTCATTAAAGTTTACTGGGTTTATCAGCACCCATTAAGCATTGTAAAATCACTGTAATCCATTGCTACTTTAGCCTTTTAGTAACTCTTTATGTAATATCTGTGTGTCTAAGAGAGGCCCTCTCTGTTACAATAGGCTGGTTTGTCCCTGGGCTTCCCCATTATTTTATAGGCTGTTTATTGCAATCAAAACTTGAACTGTGGCATAATAAGCCGACAAAGCAGAGACAAGCGACATTTGGGAAATCTCAAGTTCTGGGAAACAATGCTGGATGGACATGCAATTGGCTGTATCACACAAAGTCAGTCTACCCACGGCTCAACAGTGAACACATGTGTGTCCATCCAGCCACTGGAACAACTATGGCCAATAAAACCAACCTTTCCAGCACATACCAGTCCACTATTTTTGAACAAGCAGCTGCTGAAATCATTTTCAGCTAATTAAACCATTATCCAGAGCAGACTTCCCTAGGGAACAGCACTGGAAGATTCCCTCTGTCCTGGGGAAAGGAGCAAAGCAGGAGGGAGGGGTTAGGAGGGTTTTTCGGTTAACCACACAAGCCCCCAAACTAACTACAGGTGGAAACACTGCCGCTGAAAGCTGGCAAAAGCAGAGGGTGTTTGGAGAATGGTGTTGACAGGAGACTGGCGCTATGACGAGAAGTAAGCTCTACAGCAAATAATTTAAGCTGCCATAGGAAAGTGCCTTTACAGAAACCCAATAATACAGGTGTATGTGTACAGTTTGTCTGCATGTCTACAAAGTTATCAGGGCATTTTAAAGTGCATTAGAAGTTGAATGTTTTGCTCATTTTTTGTCACTGAAATAAATAGTCATTTATAGTCAGATATAAAGAAATAGGCAGTTCTTAGTTCTCAAATTTGAATCTGTGAGAACCTGAATTTGCTGAAAATGCAAAGCAAAATATTGTTTGCATTTGTGCAGTGTTTTGCCATTTCATTTCACCTTTAGACATTTACATTTACATTTACATTTATTCATTTGGCTGACGCTTTTGTCTAAAGCAACTTCCAGGTACAGGAACAATCAGGCATAAATTTAGACATGACAACACTAATTAGAGAGTTACAAGCTTCAGCTGACATTAAGTGCTTCTTCACCGTTGATAAAGCAAGATGCAATTACCATACTTTTAAATTATATTGTTGTATACTGTACATAAGTAGAAAACTGTCACATCTGTAGATTAATGTTATGTATATGATCAAAGTCAAGGTTAAAGTTAACTTAATTGTAAGGCTTAGGTGCTGAGGTAGTCACGGAACAGCTGAGTCTTGAGGTGCTTCATGAAGGTGGAGAGAGTCTCTGTAGTTCTGATGTGTCTGTGCAGCTCGTTCCACCAGTGAGGGAGAATGAAGGAGAAGAATCTGGAGTGGTGTTTGACTCCTCTTGGGGGTGGAATCTCCAAACGCTGTTCTCTCTCTGATCTGAGGGATCTGGTGGGTGTGTAGGACTGGATGAGTGTTGTTATGTAGCAGGGAGCAGATCCGTTGATGATCCTGTTGATGAGCATCAGGGACTTGAATTTGATGCTGCGATGGAACCAGTGTAGAGAATGAAGCAGCGACGTCACATGGGCACCCTCAACTTTCAGTGTTGCACAACTGCAGCTTCTAAAAGTAATAAAATAGATATAGTAAAAGTAATGATGTGTGTTTGTTGTTGTGCAGAGTTTCTGTTTTATTTAGGTTTTTTTTTATGTTTTCAACATTTTTGGTATTCAAGCTCCTTTTCATTACAGCAAATCATCAATGCATTAACTTTAAAGCTTTGGAAACATGCTGGAATGCACTTGTAGGCTAGATCAGGGGCTTCAAACTATTTCAACATTGTTAACACAGAGTAATTATCTCCCACATGTTGAATTCATTTTAATTCATTGTAATCATCTCAACATTGGTGTGCTGTTGAGTGTTGTAGCTTGACAACAAGGATCATACCATTGTTTAATGTGCCACATATTAATCTGATTGGTTGTAGCCCATCTCATGGGTGTAAAGTCTATGTAATTTTGCTTTGTTAATTAAATGTATAGATGTAGTGGGGGAATGATTTTAGGTCTTTAGAAAAGGTATAGTGATTTCTGGGAGTGAAAAAGCTGTTTTTTATTCAAAGGATCATGTTTTTTATTTAAGCTATAGGTATTATAGTATTACATTCTTATTTCATTATTGGAGATTGGATGGATATCAATATGAAGTACTTCCTTTAAACGGTTTCTATTGTATCAACATAATTAGTGATTAGTGGTTTTCGATCATTGTGAACACACCACAGCACACAGTCACCACAACGAAATTTGTCCTCTGCATTTAACCCATCACACGTGCACACCTGGAGCAGTGGGCAGCTATCAACAGCACCCAGGGAGCAGTGAAGTGGGGACTGTACCTTACTCAAGGGTTCCTCAGTGGTGCTCGGGACTTGAACCTGCGACCTTCTGATCTCCGGGGCACTGCCATCAATTAGGAAGTGATGGCTGAATTAACTGACCAGGGAATACACAAGGCCTGTGTTACAATGACATTACAGTATATGCAATTTTTATCTTGTATATACAGCGTATACTTACATTTAAACACATAGTTAACAGCGTTTGTAAAGGTTAACTACTTATGGAAAGGAAAAAAAAGGAGCAGGGTTTAAGGGATTTCATTAATGAAACTAAAAGCCCCCAGCTGAGAAGAAATGGACATTCACCCTGCAGGTCGAGTCAGCTTGGCACCCTTTAGACTCATTGCTTCTGACCTGCAGAGTTCACATGAATAGAACACAGTGCCAAGTTGGCTGTAGTGCGATCCAAGCAGCAGTACTGTACAGTACGTCTGTTTGGATAAGCCTGAACTGTACAGATACACCGAACTTTGTAAATTTTATGATTTGTCAATGACTGCTTCCTTAGACTTATCGTCTGCCAAGAAAGACAGAGTGGCTATTCTGCACAACTAGGGGGACAGCGTAATAACATGGTGTGGATAAGAGACGAAAGAGGAAAAAGAGAGAAAGAAGGAAGAAAAAAAGAATGGGTACAAGATAATTATTCAGAGCAAAGTTGTCCCCATGGAACCCTCTGCGCACGTCTGAAGTTTCATTTCCCATCTATCCCGCCCTCCCTTCTCTGAGGTCCAGCTCCATTCCACCACACCACCAGAGCCCCTTACCACACACACACACACACACACACACACACACACACACACACACGCACACACGCACACACGCACACACACA
>JBBIGC010000013.1:11499951-11519396 GCA_037576955.1 Lepidarchus adonis | reverse complement strand
GTAACAAAAGAAACAACAAATGTAAACTGTGGTTTTTGAGATGAGAAGTGTCATAAGTTATATTAAAAAAAGCAGTGAATTGCAGTGATACAGACTGATCATAACATTACACGATCATCCATAACATTAACACCACCTCCCTAATATTGTGTAGGTCTCTTTCATGATGCGAAAACAATTCTGACTGTGGTGCACTGTTTGATCTGACCCGTTTCTATCAGAGCTACCATTAACATTTCAAAAACCAGACCAGGCATTAGACCAGACAACCTACCCTTCACATCCCATGTGTATCAGTGAGCTTTAGGTGCTCTTGACCCTGTCACAGATTCACCAGTTGTCCTTCCTTAGTTACTTTTGGTGGGTACTAACCACTGCAGACCTGGAACACTCCATAAGACTCGTTGTTCTGGAGATTCTCTGACTTTTGTGGCTCAGATCCTTATGCTCACTATTTTCTTGCTTCCAGCACATCAACTTAGTAACTGTTCTCTTGAGGCCTACCATATCCATACCATACCAATGAAAAAATTTGTTAATGTTATGGCTGATCACTGAAGCTTTTAGAGAAAAACACTTTTGGGTCAATGTCATACAGCTTAGTGGGTCTAAGTCCTGGGTCAAAAGCCCTTCAAAAATCTTCAGTATAGTCTTTACTACTTCATGAGCCTTGCACTCAGTGTAATGTTAAATCCAGAAGTTGGCAGGCCTCTGTAATAAGATTTCCTCAGAGGAAGTACTACAATCTGAGGCTTTTGTTTAAGATCTTTTGGGGAAGGTTTAGGGTAAAGTGGGTCTCAGGGTAATTGTTTAATTGTTGCTGTCTCCTGGCTCTGTGAGTGAGTTCTGAGTAGAAGAGGACTGTTATCCTTTCATGGTGTTCACTTCCCAGCAGTGAGGTCAACCCACACAAAGACCCTGTGGCTTGTCATCTAGACTTCTGTTTCACTGCTAAGTGATTCATCCCTCGTTCCCATGCTGTTTGTCCAACCCCTAGGCTGTGGAGTGCCTCAAATGTGCCAACTGCAGACCACCTCCTGCTCAAGGACACTCTAATTTAGTCTGTTTTGTGAACACAGCTGATTCGTCATTGTCTCATTTATTATTATTATTATTATTACAAAACAGGGAAAAGCGATTAAGAAGGGGCAGATAAATAACTTTCTTTGGGTGGAATTACTTTCCCAAAAATACCACTCATTAGAGCGATATTCATTCATATATGACCATGCATTAATTTTAAACTGAGTTATAAAACATTGTTTGTTTATTAGTCTTTTTCGCTTTGTAACACAATCTATTGTTAATTATCTCCACTTCTTGGCATTAGAATTAATTTAATTAGATTAATTAAAACATGCTAAAATATGTATTAAATTTGTTATATTGCATTTCAGTTTAAAAGCTTTGCATTATATCTAATTTAGCTCCCTGTGTTAAATTTACTGTAATGTGTGTGCTTGTGGTTTCCCTGAACATCTACATAGTGTTTGTACAGATAAGAAGATAAGGAGGCCATCACACACCATTCTACGCTAGTAACATCTACTTGCCTGTGGAGATTTGATTTTTATTCAGTGGTTCATAACCTTCCGGTTTATTTGGAAAGACCAAACCCACATGTTTATCCAGAAAAAGCCAGAAGCAGGGAATGTACTTACATTCCTGGGCACCAAAGCAGCTGAAGGTGACTTGAATGCAAATAATAGCAAATGCCAAGCAGAGATGTTCAACATAAAATGTTAATTAACATGACATAATATCATTTATATTTTTACATTTTGGAAACATGTACATTGTATTTTTGTCATTTTAGTGTTTTTAGAACTTTCACCACTTTCAAAAGGTGGTTTTACTGTCATCAAAGTTAAAATTGAGTACATGCTCCGAAGAAAAAAAGAGAACAAAACAAAAAAAACATGAAATGCATTAAGCATGAAATGTTTTTTACTGCAATCATTCTCTGAAAAGCCTCCGCGTTATTCGCTGCTTAGTGGTGAAGCCTTCCATGGCAGATCTAGGAAAAAATATGAAAGAGAGAAGAAATATATTTGATTTGGGGCTAATGGGCTAAACTAGAGTTCACTACTGGCTCTGCTATGAGTGTCTTCAGTCTTATGGGAACATTTTCATTTTGATTTTCACTCTTTCTGGACTTTTCTCAGTCTCTAGATCTTTTTTTTATTTCTTTTCACTCCAAATTCCACACAATGGACCTTAATATGTACCCGTCACAGAGAAGAATGCCTCCGAGTCCTGTCAAACCACATTTTCATTAGTCGGTTACATCAAAATGGTGGCGACTTGAGGAAATCTTGCTTCAATAACGGGGCATCTTTAGCAAACAGACATGCTGACTACAGCTGTCCTCATCTGCATCTGGGTTTAAGCTAGCACCACTCGAGCCCCTGCGCCCTAATTGGCTAATAATCCATACAACATTATATAACATGTGTTGTAGCCCTTAATGGTTGTGTTTATTATTTATGATTTTTCTGGGAAAGAGGCTTGTACCGCAGAATGTATTGTGTAACTTGTGCAGATGGAGGATTGCTGTTGTGGTTTTGCATTGATTACTCTTGCATTGATTAGCACTGATTATGGAGGAACTTCATGCACAGTGACCTCACATTCAACTCTCTGAAACAGGCTCCAGCACAGTGTGTGTTTGGCTGCTTCACAAGGCTGTGCAGTGTTCTAATGGCAATGGCAGATGAGTCATGTGCCCTACTGTCTCTTTCCTTACCTGACCAAGAGTATCTCTTTTATAGCTTGAAATACTTGCTCAAGTTTGATGAGATCCAACTACTAACTGATTTGTTTGGGTTTAGGTTTGGACATAATTTTTCATGCCCAATTTCAAATTTAATATTTGTTTTTATCTGTCTCCCACTATTAACAGATTTGTCTTATATGTACTCCTACTTTAAATCTTAAATCGTATTACAGACAACCTTTTAGTGAAAAATGCTAAATACAATTATTATTATTATAAATGAAAGGTTAATAACCTACATTTTCTTTGTATCTTATTTTTCCTTTTGAAGTCCAATATGATGCTTGTAAAATATCTCACCTTCCAATATATATATATATATATATATATATATATATAGAGAGAGAGAGAGAGAGAGAGAGATTTATGTAGGTGCATGCATTTTCATAACATCACTTAAAAAAGTGTTCATCTTGTAATAGCTGTGAAAGAAATAACTTAATATATTATAAAAAGAATTTCAATTGTGAACACTTCAAACTTTTTTTATTTTTTAATAGATTTTTTTTTTATACTTTTCTGCCTTTTTAATTTTTTTGTTCCTATTTAATCTCATTGACTAAAATGATTATCTTAAAGAACTAGATATTAAAAGTAACTAAAAAGATTTTTCTATGGCATCACTCAAAAAAACATGTCTCACCCTCAGACCTACGTAATGCTGTACACAGTTTTGACCATCCGACCCCATTATATAATATTCTCGATGACATGTCTTGTAAAGCTTAGAGATATGAAGAGTACTTTCATAAACTTTCCCTTCAAGGATTTCTCAAGGAGCCATCTATTCCACCAGAGTGAAGTTTTCCACAAGATACTCCTCAGCAGCTCCAAAAACGTCAATGAGTGAAATCAAGGACAGAGAATGCATCATGGGTCAACAGGAGTTTCTCGCTAATTGACAGAAAAAGGGGACCCCTAGCCAGAAGCCACAATGTCTGGAACACTGTGTGTGTGTGAGTGTCTCTGTTTAAGTTTGTAAAACATAAAGAAAGTTTGTTTTGCACAGTTGAATGTGTTTGTGACCTTTGTGGGATTGACCTTTATCGCTATATACAGTGCATTAATGTCTGTAGCTCATAATTAGGTATAAGGTAATTAGGTATACACATATATTGCTGTAAATTAATTTTTGTTGAAAAAATTCTTGACCACTCATATTTTCTCTTCCAGAAAAGGTCAAAAGGCCCTTCCATCTTTCCATTCGTCTTTCAGCAGATGTGCGCATATACAGCTAGCTATTTTTTAAACCTATTTCTTTCCATACACACACACACACACACACACACACACACACACACACACACACACACACACACTCCATACGCTTGTGATGGGTTAGTGATAAATTGTGGGTTTCTATGAATAGCAGGTTGACAGTATAACCGCAAACCAAGGCATCCAGCGGCAGCATTTTAGAGCCCCCCTGTGAAAAACCAAAGACAAACACTTTTGCTTTTTTCCCCAAAATACTTTCCACAGTACAGATGTTATACAAATGTCACATTATAAAGTATTCACCTCTGTTTATGGCTGTGTTTTGCATCTGTGTGCTTGTGTGTCTTGATAATGTAGAGAAAAATAGAAATTGGATATTTAAAACTGATATATACATGTGATTTATATTTTATACAATACAGTATAGCATTCCATGCTGCATGTGTTGTTGTTGTGTGAGGTGTGATAAATATACAAGCAATATGTATTCAAACAATGCCCCCAAAAAAGCTAGTTGTCCATTTACTTAAAAACACTTAATACAGGTTAAAGTGTGTGTCATGTATTAATTGTCTCTTGCAGGCATCTTTCTTTCCATTAGAGAGAGACAGTTAGTCCTCATACTGCTAGTGCTAATTCTGAAACAAGCTCAACTCTGGGGAGGAGCACCTATCACTGGCTGGTGGCAAGAAAAATAGTGTCTCTGCCTTTTCTGCCACCACAGTAGCCAGATAAATTAGTCTGCACTGCATCTCAGACTCCATATGATTTTGTGTTGTGATGGCATTTCCATGGCTGTAAAAGTTAGAATGCTGGATGGCTACTCTTGCTAAAGAGGAGAACAATAAATGAAGCACTGTGAAACAATGAACTGTGAGCAAAATAAAATCAAGATGAAAACTTTAAACGCTGGCACAAGAGCCAGTTAGCAAGACAGATGGAGACAAACTTAACTAGCAAGTGAAGTTGGTGAAGTGAGACAGGTCTGGCTAACTAACAATACATAAATATGCACTGACCAAAATGGCTGGGATTACAACTAGTCTTGGTCCCTTCAATCTCTCCAAAGACACTCAATCTAACGGACTCATTTGTACAACCAGACAAGCCAAGCAGCAAAGCTTATAAAACCATTGTGACTGCCCTTCCAGCTCATTTCTAGCCAAATCCTCAAGTTTCGAAGGCTTGATTTTAGCTCCATCAAAGGAATCGAGAGGAAGGGGAGCCTATAACAATGTTCTTTGCTGCATTAAAAAAGATAACAAGCCAATACAATCCTGAACAGACTGCTGTTTAGAAGTGTCTTCCTATAGAACATGCTCTCATGTTAGATAAGATAGATAGACTGAAATAAGTATGTTGCTCAAATTTGCCACAGAGGGGGCTCATCAGCTCAGAACTGCTACAATATAAAAAGTGTTTACTGAAAAAATGAGATCCCAGGCAAATGTGACCAATAGGATAAGATTGCTAGAGTAAGAGTCTAAAATTAGGGTGCATACTGTAGCTCCTGTCCATGAGGGCCAGTGTGCAGTGGCCATTTACGGTACTTAATCAGTAAACCTTTACTGACCCGCAATTCACATCATTGTTCTAACAGCAATTCTGAACAACCATCATGAACTAGATAACATGAAAAACATGACAGTCAAACAGAACTTTAAGCCTGGGTTTCTGAAGGCCTAGCCAGTTCCTTATACCAAACGTTGAAAACCACTTCGAGTGCTTGAAAGAGTGGAGTGTTTGAAACTGTCAGCTTAAACAACTGGGTGATATTCTTGTAATAAAAAGCTGAATCAGGATCAGTACAACCAACTACCCAACAATGCTTGTAGATGACAAAAATTTAGGGAAGTTCTCACGATTGTCAGTCACAATGGCAAGGACATTTATTATTATTACACATGGCAGTAACTAAAGAATGAAGGACTCTGACTTTCCCAGCCAACTGAATACATAAGATATTTGATGGGTTCACACAAGGATCCATACATGGTCAAGTCAAATGAGGAAAAACCATCACCTCAGATCATGAGCCAGCATCACTCTAATCTAGAGCTGCTGAATTGTTATGGAAGGTTTATTCCAAACTTTGCATGCCATCTTGAACCTCTTTGCCAGCTATTGTGTCAGGAAAAAACATGGAAGTGGTCAGATTCATGTTTAAAAGTGTCAGCTCAAACAAAGAGAACATTGCTGAGGCCTGAATCCCTGACACACTTTGATCCTTCTAGCATGTGCTGGATCAAAGATCCACTTTGCAGCTAGCATGTGCTGCTCCTATGGTGTGCAGGCTGTTATGCTGTTGTTTTATGCCCAGCAGTGAAGGAAAACCAATGGCGATCCTGTCACATGCTGAAAAACACAATACTTTCAGCACCTATTTTCAGCAAGTGGAAAAAAGCATATGTGACAGCATGGAGGAAATTGCCATGTCCTAATGGGACATGGTGGCTAATGGGCTCAAGAAAAAATAGTAGCACACCAGCCTTGATTTCCCAGTTTTCCAAGCTGGAGAACATGTGCTGGCATGTAACTACTACAATGTGCTAAAAAGGGACCCTGCACAGTAGTTGCACACACATATGTACTTACATAGTCCAGAGTACTGGATCATTTGGGGAAGAAACAAAGATCAACTGGATAAACAAAGAGCTGCAGAATCTACAGAGGTTCTTTCTGTGGCTTGCATTGAAGTCACAGCAGGTAATAATAATAATATATTATTTATGATATAATGTTTTATTATATATTTTTTTTAAATTAAACCCTCAACAAATCACACATTTTATGAATAATAACATTTTAGAACATTGTATATAGTCACCCACAAAACTAAAAGAGCATGTGGCCTATACACAAAATCAATTTAATATCTTATCTATTAATTTGATAGATGACACTGCATTGGTCCCTAGAGAAATAACCCTAGAGTTAAAGGAGTTTGTGTAGTAATTTAGTAATTTAACAGTAGGCATCTGTTGACAAATGCATAGCTCATGAACATTGCATGTGTTTGCATACTCATGTTAATCTGCTTTCCTAGTATGGCCAGCACCGCCAAACATAATGTTTTATTTGCCTTCAGTTATGTGTTTATTTGTGCTGTGTGCTCTTCAGTACAGACTAACCTCTGGCTGTCCCTTCACTGAGTGTTACAGGTGGAAAATGTAGTCATCCTGAACCTTCACTGGTCCCAACTCACTTTATCCGTGCACATCCCCTGCCAAACCAATAGATCATCATAGCACCTCATGGCGCCTTCCCACACAGGCCTGCTTCATATCAGGCACCTCGAACTTTTAGCCTTCAACTGTCATTTATAGGAGCTGTACTGTGCACTGCTAAGAATAGCTGATGTAGGGGAAATCATCTAGAAAAAGATTATTACATTTAATGTGGTACTCAATACACAACGTATTTTATTACATTATATTACTGTATTCAAATGCTATTACAGTAAACAAACAAAATGTACAATTCACCCCGAGATTCTACATTCAAACTACATTTAATTAAAAAAAATATATGATTCATAATTTCATCTTACTCAGAAAAGAAAATCTGCTAACTGAGTACACTTTTATAATAGGGTACACCTAGGAAGGTGCTTCAGCAACTGCTTTTTCACTTCTTCTTAAGAGTTGTAGCATGCTTTGTGGTCATTTATTAAATGCATCAAAATCTCTGTCTGTCGCCATGTATGGTATTTTTGGTTTTGGCAAATAGAAATGTTTAGGGCTTACACCTTTAACTTCTCTTGAGCTACATTTTGGAACGGTAGCACACATCCAATCAGTTTCTGGAGCTTACAACCTCAGACTGATAAGAATCTAGCAGGCACAGGCCCAAAGTTCTTTTGTTCATTTCATTGTCACTTACAGTTTTACATATTCTTTCCCTGCACTTCCTGTTTACCTGAAAAATGTTGTTGTGTTGTCTGAAGCATTCATAATGACCCATTGTCTTACTGTCTATTCTAAATATTGATCAGGCATCAAGACTGAGCAGTTAGCAGTGGAATCCAGCTACTGTACTACTGTACAGCTGACAAATATATAAGTCACCCCAGCTTGGGTAGACATTAAAGTTTTCTTGAAAAAGTTGGGATATTTGGTAATGCAGTGAAAACAGGAATACTTTTTTGTTTTTTAACCTTTATTTAACTGACAAGATCATAAATAAAGTTTTTTCCTGACCGACCTCAATGTTTAATAAATATAAAATGTAAATATTGTGAAGGAGCTAGGGATTGGTTGGTTTGGGCAGTTGTGTTGTTATTGTGTGTGTTATTTGTTGGGGAATGTGTTTATTAGTGTGTGAGGGAATCATTTGCGTAGTTTGGGGTTGTTTTGTGGGGTTTAGGGGGGTGGATGGCTGAGCTGCCCCTTTTGTGAGTGGTGCCTTAGATTCAGTTCAGCCCTCCACCTCCAAACTCGAATGTGGGTGTGTTTGTGATGCTCAGTGTGAACTCTGCTCCTGAGGGCGCACGTTTCCCAATAGCTCTTTTAAGAGCTGTGCAGAACAACAATAATCCGCAGTGGCTTTGTCGTTGTTTGAGAGCGTTAACCCTGTGTCAGTCTCCATTAATCAAGCCTCGCTACAATACAAAATATTAGCTGCTTTTCTAACCCCCAAAAACAGCATCAGTTGCACAAGACGAGTATCTGTAATGTTGGGCTAGAGGTAATTTCTGCTCTTATCTATTGCCTGCCATTGCCACATATTGGCATTTCAACCAGTGTATTTTGATCAATGTGATCATCTGACTGGATGAGTATTGTATGGGTGCAGAGCAATGCTGACTTTTTCCAAAACTATGCAAATGATTTATATCCTGTATAATGAGTCGTCCATTGATGTATTATGAGAGATGTGAAGTTTACCATTGTCTTTATGTGGCATACTGAATACTGAGTACTGAGTAGTCAGAGTTCTTTCCATTCAATTTCATATAATATCACATCCACATTGTTATGTTAGAGCTTAGATCTCTAAAAAAAAAAACAGCAGTGTTTACCTTCACTTTGCAGACAAACCTACCTCAAACATACCCATTTAAAAACAATAATCCTTAAATATCAGTGGCAGATATAAAAGTGCCTTTTTTCAGAGGTTCATGCCACAAAAAGCAAAACTTGGAAAAAAAGTTTTGATAGGAAAAAAAATAAAAAATGAAAATATGATAAATCTTTGTTTTTTGTTTGATCTTTGGGAAAACTTCATTCAAAATCAGTAACTTATTAAAAGCCAAAAAAGATTCTGTATAGTCCACAACTTTATACTTTAAGAAGGTAACAGATTATTTATAATTCGCAATTTCTAGCTATGACATGTCTGCATCAAGAAATAATTCACAATTTTCAGCCTTGCGGTGTGACATGGTAAACCAGCTTCAGTTCCTGTAGATTATAAATATCTCTTTAAAAGACTTGCAATTTCAAAAAACTTCAACAACTTCCAATGGGATTCAAACTGGGTGAGTGGTTAGATCAAGTTTTTTTTTTACCCCCTTTTCACAAATAATATTATTTCAGTTCTATGCATGAGATTGCTGTCTTGTTGAAATGTTCATTCATCATTTAGATATATTCTCCTCTAATATCTCTATGTACATAAATACATAGTTAATTACATAATTACTAAGTACCATTATCATCTCCATATCATTATGATCTCATCTCTGTACTTCACTGTCAGTATAGTGTTCTTGGTGTGATACATCCCTTCTTTCTACAAGCATAACTCGATAATTGCCAAAGGGTCCACAAGTTCTATATTTCTTTCATCTGTGTTTTGCATATTGTTTCTTGTTATCTTATCTTATCTTATCTACTAGATATGTTTAAGGAAGTGGTTTTCAATGCCAGTCCCAGAAAAGAGTGCAGGGCAATGGTTTAAACCACTAAGAAAGATGTGCTACATGTATTATAAGACTCAATGCAATTTACACAAGAACATTAACTTGAAACATGCAACCAGTTATGTTATGTTTGTACCATGTTGCCATATCAAAATGGAGAATACTGTACGTATCAACCTGAAAATGTATTGACACATTAAATCCAAATGAGTTGAAAAGAGAAGAATCTGTTCATTTTTGTAACCATTGCCACCTAAGAGCTGATTTGTTTCACATTTGAGATCAAGATTGACTATTCACACAAGTACATTTACATCTCAAGTGTTTTTGAGATATTAATGTGGCTCAGCTATATTGCCCCCTATGGACCAAAGTAGCAGCCTTCTTTGCTGGTGGCGTGGCCATGAAGTATACCGAGGTTGGTTATGTTTGGATGTTTTTCCTGAGAAGTTATTGGCTTTAGAGAATTTGCATGCCATATCTATAATACTGATTGACACGTAACTTTGTAACAGTTTATCAGACCAAAATTCATTTAATAGCTTTTGGCCTCCAGAGAGCATAAATGAAGTATGCCAAGTTTCATGAGAATTGGATGAACAGTCATGGAGGAGTGCATATTGCTTTGGCATTTGGTTTTTCCAAAATGGCGGGAAAACCTACCAGGAGGAAATGGCCATGGCTAGGTCCCTTATACGGGGGTCTTCTGGTAACAATGGGGTAACATTCCTCAGTGTGCATCATAACCCGAATTTCATCATAAGGCAAAACACATGCATGTAATGATGTTGGGGAGGCTTTATTGAACAGCGCTGTGCTATATTAACAGCTGGCAACTAGCAAGAAGCATCTCAGGGTTTCATGCGCACACTCATACGCACACACCAAACTCTCAACATTCTCTCTTTCGCACTTTCTTCTCCTGAATTGTGGGCATCAATAACTTTCATTTTCAGAGTCTTAAACAGCTGCTTAGAGAATCCCATGGTTGTTGAGTGTCTACAAGTGTGTGCTCAAGGTTTGAAGAGTCAGAGTGTTTGTAAAGCTTTGAAATTGGCACCAGCGTACATTTACTAATGCATCCGCTCTAATGAGCTGGTTAAAGTCTGAAACCTTGTAAAAGGAATCTGAGAACTGTTAGGGTGCCCAAACTTTTGCACAGTGCCATAATAATGTTATTATTTTGTATTTTTGTTCATTTATGGCATAAAAAGTAACTTTTTTAATTTGTTATTCAAATTATATTACTGAATAATTGTTTTACAACGTTTACTACAAATTGTGTTGTAATATAATGTAGCATTGTGTAGCCATCTTAACACAAAGAAATATTATTAAAGATGTTGAAATTTTTCTGATTATAGTCTGAACTGCAGTATTATTCAATGTTCTACTCTGATTTTCTTTGTCTATAGTGTTTATTGTCCTGTGATGTGAATGTATGGACTGCATCCAAGGTAATTAAAAGCATGCAGTGGTCCACGTGTATAGGCCCAGGTTCTCACAGCTGGGTTTTCATTTAAGAATGGAAACATTAAATTATTGATAGTTACTGGAAAGGCAGGTGGCACTGGCTGTATTAAACAATGAAGCACAGTTTTGAGAGAATCCTCCCCCCGCTCCCTTTCTTTCTCTCAACACAACTGGTATATTACAGTAAAATCCCACTTGGCAGTGAGTGCTTCCCCTCTAAATACAAAATTGCAATTACATGGTATGAAGGAAATTCAAATAATAGCACTTAAAATGTTGGCACATAAAACACATAAAAAAATTTTATTCATAATTTTCCAGGTTTCACATGGGAAACTAATTCAACAGATCATTAAAAACAGAAGCATACGCATAAACTCCAAACACTAGAGTTCAATAACAGAGTGTGAAATGACTTAACACCAAGCATTAAACTCATAAAATTGCATTATTATTATTTCAAAATAGCTCATGCGGAGGTTATGTGGCATTGCCAAAGAACAAAAATAAACCTTTCCCAATCCATTGGAGTGGAGAGAGCAGGGGAAAGGGTAATGCTTTGTTTATGAGTTTTGTTTAGCTGGTAGGAAAGTGGATTTGTCAGCTTGTAAAGTTGCCTTTTTTGTCAGTGGTTGAATGGATGAATAATGTCTGTCATGTTTCTTTAGTTGATACACTGATAAACAGGATGTTACCTGTTGTGCCTTTGTGCCACCAGTGTCCTGTTTTTCTTCTCCAGAAGGCAGTTCTCAAAACCACAGACACAGAATCCTCCCATTTCTCCTCTATCCATCCTTCTGTCTGTCTCCAGTAAGGCCCAGGGCCATCCCTTACTAGCACATCCAGACCTGAAGCATCTGCCTGCACTTCGGCACCACTTCCGACCACAGCTTTCTAAACAGCCTTCCTTGGAAAAGCAGGCCAAAAGGGAAGTGGACTCACAACCCAGCGGTCAGGGTAGTAAGACATTTGCAATTTGTAGAACTCTCTGTACTAATGTCATTAAGGGTGTGAAACATGAAGGAAATTAAACGCCCCTGCCTCTGTGTCATGCGGGACTCTGCTTCTGACTAAGCCCTGATGCCAAATGCTTGGAGCCGGACAAGAAATGTTCCTGACTTTCTTTGAAATAAATGGTAGAGAGTCACAGAGAAAGCATGTGTGTATACCAAATACCACAAATGTATCAGTTCCTCAAGCTAAAGCACAGGACTAAACATACAGTCTGCACTAATAAAGCAAAGCCAGGAAACCAGTTGGCCGGTATGGATTCAATGTTAGCGCACATGTACTTTGACCGAATTCTCACTCAGTATATACATAATCACTGTAACATGCTCAAACCCATTTATTTTATCAGCAGCAGCCTAAGCGCAGCCAATGGTGACTTCCCTCTCAAACGTTATGGTGGGTTCCGCGGCTGAGCTCCGACAATTCATCTTAGTCAAGTTCAACTCTGTCAGAGAATGCAAGCTTGTGCAGTTAAAGGGTGACTGCTCGGTTCTGATTGGTATTGGCCAAAAACAGGATCAGAGCTGCCAGGCAACACGAGCTGACCCCAGATCCTCCTTCATCAAGAAATAAACACATATGGTGCAAGATGACTACAATGGCCACCATTATTCTGTTCATAATCTAAAGAGATAGAAAGAAGCTGTATTGTACATGTCATATTCAATATATACACACTGGAAAATACTCAGACATGTGACAAATTCAAATTCTTCAAAATCTCTATCTGCCACATTTGGTGTGTACATCCAATGACTGCAATAACAGCCATTCATGTTTTATAGTCATGCATTTCTGACATTTTTTCACAGAATTCAGCCACTGCTCAAAGCCTTCTATTCTGCACCAATCAACATTATAGCCACTGACAGATGAAGGTAATAACATTATCTCATTATTTCACATTATTAGTAAGGTTATGTGTATAACAAGCAGTGAATTTGTCCTCTGCATTTAACCCATCCGTAACCATAAACACCAGATGCTACATATCTGTTCCCATGTGGATTTTGTGAGTACTTTTCCTCACTGGATATAGGACGTGCAAAGCACTTTTTACTCACTCACCCTACACACATTTACTCCAGAGAAACCTCTGTTTGTCCAGAACAAGGCCAAATACTGGATGTTCATGAGCCTTGAACCTTCACATGGCACTGAATTGAAACAGTGGAAGCTACTGCATGAGATCAGGAACACAGACAGAGACAGTTTTGGAGCAAAATTGGGTCCAATCCAAATGTTTTTGTAAAGGAAATGCTTTTTTCAGCAAGACAACACCAATCTGCACATAAAATAATAATGGCAATAATAGAAGAGCCCAAAAGGCCTACCTTAAATCTCGACTTGTCACCCATTGGCAACATTTAGTGCATAATAAAATGAAATGACACAAGAGACCCTGATCTGCATATATTTTTCATAATAACATTTGATATGTTGTCCTTGTTCTATTTTCATTTTAATGTGTGCTTACAAAATCACTACATTTGGCTTGAATTAATATTTTTTAGATTTGGAGAAATGGGGGTTGGAAGCAGGAAAATGAGCAAACATAAGCATGAACTTGACAAAATGACAGGTTTTGTGGTGTGCTTGCAATATGAAGTGGATAGTAGAAGGAAGGACAACCAGTGAACCTACAACAGAGTCATGTGCATTAGGAGTGAAGGCTAGTCTGCCTGGTCCAGTCCCACAGAGAAGCTACTGTAGCACAAAATACAGAAAAGTTGCTGGCTCTGATAATAACGTGTTAGAACACTTTAGATATTAAGAAGCTGGTTTTAATGTTTTGGCTGTTCGATGTGGGTTTTAAGGCAATGGGTTTAGTGAGTTTTCAGTTCTTTTACAAATACAGGTAAATGTAAGAAAATTACTTATAATTAACCATATGCTACACATTGGAGATATCTGTTTGAGAAAAAAATAACATTCCATTAATATCCAGATCCATTAATACCTTGCATATCAGGAAGTGAAAGTTGACACGGGTGAACCCTGACTGTAACCCTTTTACAAAACAGGGGGAAAAGGACTCCTGGCCCACTGTGAACAATTCCCTTGGTAGGTCTGTCCTGATACATCTGTCCTGACTACACGGTCATTACGCTGCTATTAACCATTTCCCCAGATGACCTCTGCAGAGAGAGAGTCAGCGTGAGGTCAGTTGGATAAGCAGCAGTGGCTCACAGCTCAGGTCAGAATACATTTGAGCATCAGGTTTCAGTCACTTTAGCCCTTAATTCTGACTCACCAGGACCCTCTTGAGAATGACACATGCACACACACACACACACACACACACACACACACACACACGCACACGCACACGCACACGCACACGCACACACACACGCACACGCACACACACACACACACACACACACGCACACACACACATGCACACACATGTCTAGGGTCAGACCATAAAAAGTAATGAGACTGGGCTCTTTCCCCAGACCCATGGCCAAAAACAAACACTAGATACAGTTTTAAAGATAAATCTGCTGAAGTTTCCTCTCCACAGTCTCAGTAGTTACATGCAAGAGCAGACATAGCTTCAGCGATAGGTTTATGCTAAAATCACTTCTCTTTCACTTCACTTTCATTTTCCAAATCAAAAACATGTAAACCTAAATGTGGCATGGTGCAGTGGTTAGCACTGTTGTCTCATAGCAAGAACGTGCTGGATTTGATCCTCTGGGTCGCCCACAGGGGCCTTTCTGTATGTACTGTGCAAGCTCTCCTCATGTTAGTGGGGGTTTATTGTCCAAAGGCTTGTGGTTTAGGTTGACTGAATGGTTGACAACAGAATCTCTGTGTTGCCATGTGATGGATTGACCGACTACCCTGGCCTGTAGTCAGCTAGAACTGGTTCCAGCTTCCCCATGACCTGAACTGGATAAGCGGTTTGGAAAATGACTAAATGAATGACTGAATAAACCAAAGCTAACTGTGTTCACTGAAGAGTGCCTGGTTGATCTGAAGGTGTTTTGCAAAGCAATCCTCTAATGTAGTAGGTATGTACAGTATGTGATATCACAGTTGATGTACTGATTGTCAGAATTACCACTTAGCACTACCAATTTAATCACATTTTAATGGGGAAAAAGCTTTTTTATGATTGACAGCGCACATATATAAATTCAAAAAGAAATCTGAGCTGCCAACAGCCTCATAAACATATTTTCATGGTTGTGTTGGTGAGTGAAATGGATGGGCACACTGTGTACGCCATGAATAAAGTAGACCTAGCTAGCTTTCAGTTTTCCAAATAAAAGTTGTAAATGAGAGAGAGAGAGTTTATATAGATGGTGAGGATGCAGAGAGGCTTCAGCAGTCAAGAAATACAGCACAGACGGCTTCTCACCAGGACAAGGACAAAGGTACTTGAAAATTTTTCTTTTTATGTTGGATACAATAAGAAAATCCAATGCAATTCTACAAGAAACTCAGTGAATCTCAATCATTAAAGATGCACAAACCCATATGAAAAATGAAAAATGGTGTGGTCTCTGTACACTGCAGTGGGATGTTACTTGTCTTGTTCTGTCTTGTGTGCAGTTTTTTTCTCCTCCTTCCCTCGTCCTTTAAGGCACTTTCCAGTATATCAAACAAAGATGAAATAAAACCTAATAAATATATCATTTTAAATAATTAATTCATAATTTAATTCATTCATTCATATTATTCTAACTGCTTATCCATTATAAGTCGGCTGAATATGGGCCCAAGGCAAGGTGCACCCTGAACGAGAGGGAAACCTATTCCAGGACATAAATATTTGTAAATCATGAAATGAGAGGTGTCCTAAAACTAGGAGACAACTTGCAGAGGTGAAAATAATGACAGTCACAGCAGTCATTTTTCACTAATATTACAGAACAGCAGGAGAAGACATGTTTCAGCATGAGCCTCTGCTGTGTGTGTTTGAGTCTATGAAGCACCAAGTTCAGACAAAAAATAATAGAATGTAAAATAAGAAATTGACTCCAGTCATCCAGAACTTTTTAAAACATTCAATCAGTTGTGTGCACTGTTACGTAATATTTAATGCTGAACTTGTCACCTTAATTCACTTTATAACTTGCCTTTCATCCAAATAGCAGCTAGCACATTAGCTTTCTTTAGCGTTTAATGGGAAATTTGTACTGTTGTTAGCGCAAAGCTAGTCATTTGAATAAACAATGTTATGCCTATTCTTGTAATTATAAGCATACAAGTAACATTTAATTACGCTCAAAACAAAGTCTTGTATCGTAAAAATGAAAAGCACTTGTAACTAATAAGTGAATGTTAAAAGTGAAGTGAATGTTAAAAGTGTATTCAGACCATTACCTTTGTTCATGCATCATGGGTTTTGAAATCATGTAAAACAGAGAAACACAGATGCAAGTTTTTGTTCTGTTAGCTGAGCTGCATTATTCCTTATGCAGTTTTACCATAGTTCCTTCTTGTAAACATCTGAATTTGAAGTCTGTTTGTGAATATGCTGATCTCATCAACTTTCTGCAGCGAAGGCCGAATATAGTAACAGAGAATAAAGAGTGCGACCCACTTAAAGAAAGCCTGTGAACAGCAGCCAACACTGAACCTCTTTATTAGGTTTACTTTGCATGTGACACACATGGATTACAGCAATAACAACAACAATTAGGCAGTAAAATTCAAAATCCCTTTTATTTTAGTCAGAACTCACCAGCATGTTTTTGGGTTTCATGCGCTGTCAAAAAAAAGTGATTAAAGTTCTGTACACACGAATAGTCAACGCTTTTACTAGTGAGTAATTAAAAATGATCTAAGATAGCCAAGCTGTCCATTTATGATATAGAGAGGGACATAACAGAAATAGCCATGATGCAAGGCAAAGCATGAAAAGATGTAAAGAATAAACTTATTAATTTGTTTTATAAACAGAAAGTTAGATTCGGGTGAATGTGATTTTTGGCTGCTGTTATGTTAATTAGTTATTTGTGATAGATTTAATGACATTTCCCACCAAATTGTAAAGGTTCTAACGAGAAACACCTACAAACAGAATTAATGCAAGCTTAGCACAAAATGGTGAGAAGTACTTAGAGTCAATGCAGAAATTGTAAACAAATGTACTAGTAACTGCATGAATTGTAGTATTTAGACATTTTAAATCAGCCTTTTCATCCAACAGATATACAAAATGAGAAATAACATTTTATGATAATAATTCCAAATTTTTAAGTGATCTGATTGCGTTTTACAGAGTGCTTTTTGCCTATGACAGTAATTTGGCTTTTCTAAAACACATATGCTGGCGTAGAAAGGTACATTATTCTACACTACAAAAAAATCACATCAAGAAATGTGTGGTGTCTGAAATTTTGTTCTTTTAGTTTTACAGTGGACCTATAAATGAAATGTTGCAAGTAACTGGAAGCATATTGCCTAGTAGTTGTTCTGTTGTACACTGTCAGTGAACAATTGTGAATGACAATAAAGCCTAGTCTAAGTCTAAGTCTAAGTCTAAGTATTATGGGTGAGTTTTAACTTGAATTTCTGAACGCGGATCATAGATAGATCCTTGTCAAAGTGGCTCAGATCCTTATACACAGATGCCCATTTTTCTTGTTTCCAGTATGCCAAGTATGTCATTGTAATGAAATAGAACTAGATAATAAATATTTTCCATGTTGTGGCTGTTTAGTGTATTTTCTCCTGTAATTTGTGGTCTTAAGTGGAAAGATGTCATTTATGCTCCTGTTTAAAACTGTATGATACTGTTTCTGTGAGAATGGAATGTTATTGACCTATGTGTGAGTACAGTCACCACATACTGTACTAGTATTACTCAACTACTGAGGACTTTTCTCTGATGATTAGTCCACTGACTCAGAGCATGGACATAAGTCAGAGCACATGATTTACATTCTCTCTGGCGAGCCAGGAGGACACTGAGTAATACTCATGACTCAAAGGTGCATATGCATTGGGCCTTGTTTGAATTTACCTCCTTCTTGCTTTGCCCATGTGCACAACAGCTTAATAAACCTGGTTCCTGTTTTTTTACACTTTAAGCTTCTGTTTGTAGATAAAAAAAACAATAATAAATGGGGAATGGAATTAGATATTAGATGTTTCATAAGTTGTTGGTTTTGTTTAGCATTGCACAGCTTTTCCAGTCTTTTCCAGCCCCCGTCCCAACTTTTTTGATACATGTTTGGAAACAGGGTTGTAATAGCGCTATTATATTGTCCGAGAACAAAAAAAAACACTATCTACTGATGGCTAACAGATATATAATGTTATAATGTTGTGATTGGTTCTACAGTTAATGCATTAATCTATATACCTGGATTCCCATGTCCTGTCCAAACACAGGACAGCTGCAGCCTACGTGACAGCTCATGAGTTCAAGGTACATCTGTTACTATAGCAACAAAAGCTCTGTGTACCATCTACTACAACACTCCTCAGTGCTCGGGTCATCTAAGAGACACATTTATTGGAATTTAATTTTTTTTTATCTTGGAAATCAAGTACAGAACTGACCGCAGCTTTACAGATTCTGTTTTGTGTTTTCATAAAATCTGACTCTATCACCTCTTACAATATTACAATCCCACTAAAGAACCTTTTCATGCCTTGAATTAAGTAAACTTATCAGAGAATATAAATCAGATCAATAAACCTGTTCTATGAAATCAAAACATCAAGAGCACTTGGATGTGCAATTCAGACTTGATCTGTTTCATCTGCTTATCTTTTACATTTTGTAAAAAAAAAGTTTTTGTGTAAAAATTTTAAATTTAGATTTTGTTTTTAAAGCAAAGCCTACAAATACCCTAATGGCTCTAGGAACAATACTTAAACAGGTAAATAACCTTTATATTTGGTGAAACTCTTTTAAGCCTTTGGTTCTTTACAGTCATTAACCTTTTCTCAGTCATGGAGTAGATAACAAACAACGAGTGAACACACAGAGACTTACAGCTAAACAATGTTCAGTGAATTAGTGCTTCACACTTCAGCTGCTCCACGTGAACACCACAAGGCAGAGAGAGAGAGGGAGAGAGAGAGAGAGAGAGAGAGAGAGAGAGAGAGAGAGAGAGAGAGAGAGAGAGAGAGAGA
>JBBIGC010000013.1:11475504-11486626 GCA_037576955.1 Lepidarchus adonis | reverse complement strand
TCAGTATTCTTTTCATTGTATATTTACATTGTTGTTGTTTTCCTTTTTACTGCTGTGCTTGAGAGACGCCATCTACCATAATAAAATTCCTTGTATGTGTTTACTCACATACTTGGCCAATAAACACGAGAGGAGGATGGGTTCCCCTCCTGAGCCTTGGTTCCTTTCAAGGTTTCTTCCTACAATTTAGGGAGTTTTTTTCTTGCCTCTGTCATTTAGATTCTGTAAATGTAGCAAATTATGCAAAGCTGCTTTTTGACAATGGCAGTTCTTAAAAGCACTATATATATGAAATCTGTGTTAAACTAAACATGATGCATGTGTCTTTAGTTTTTCATTTTTTCAGTGTTTGCGATAGAGAATGCATAGTTAAATGAACAGTGCTACAAGGCGAGAAAGTGAAATGGTGAGAGAGGTAAAGTTAGAACTGGCAATGAGAAAGAGAGAGAGAGAGAGAGAGAGAGAGAGAGAGAGAGAGAGAGAGAGAGAGAGAGAGAGAGAGAGAGAGAGAGAGCTGGTGGTCATGGTAATATGAGTAATTGCATCTGTTTAGGGTCAGTCTGATTCTGCTGACCCCCATCAGTACCCCCTCAGTGACCCCTCCACCATGTTTTACAACCTTTAAGTGAATGTTTCTCTTGGCCAGAAAGAGTTTCCGCTACCTTCCTAAAATGCCTGAAACACAGTCTTTCTCTTTCCTTCCTTTATATCCAAATCCCTGACAGCATGAAATACAATGTTTGTCATTTTGTACAGAAAATATTCAGTCTTTTCCACTCTATATTTCACACTTTCTGTCTCTCTCTTCTGCCTGGGTGGCTGTGCGAGATTGACTCATAATTTTGTGCCATGGATGAACATGACATCAGAGGTCAGTAAGGTCACCACCATTACAGATGACATCATCAGGGCGAGACAAAACGGTGCCTTCCTGAGTACATCTTGCCAAGTAGGTTGTGAATTTATATTTTACTTACCTTCAAATGTAATGTTTAGAGATTAAGCTAGATATCCATGAGGTAAAGTCCAGCTCCTTTTTGTGTCATAAAGTTCTCCTAAATATGATACATGTACATTACGTCATGCAGTGTAACACTGAGACGCCTTTTAGCACCTTATCACAGAAATGAAATGAATCATCTAATTTGGCAACTACGAGTGTTATAAAGGTTGTGAAAGCCTCTATGTTTAAGATTTGTGCTTGCAATGTCTGAATCACAACTCAACAGGAGTGTTTCACTTTGACATACTCTTTTGAATCCTGTACCACATAACTCAGGGAAATTTGACCCCTAGAACCATGGCTATAATTATTTCCTCTTAGTCTGCCCAATGTATGATTAATGGTTTGTCAGATGAAAATGAAAGGATGAAGAATAAAAAGATCCTTTAGTTAGATGGAATACAGTAAACCTAACTGACCACAGACCTTGACCATGTGTTTATATACACTGTAAGTACGTTCTGGAGAAAATGTGAACACTAATGAGGTTACCGATGGTTGCTTTCGTAACTTAGCTTTAGAAGGTTACAGTAGAAACGAGCTATAATCAAACTCTGTGTGTGCTGAGAGAGTTCCTTAGAGTTCTACAGGCCAGACTTTGTGAATAACTACACTATTGTGATTGAGAAACAGACTCATATTAAGTACATTAGGAATAAAAGGAAAATGTTATTATTTACAATGAAGTTGATTTGCTATCAAATGTATAGGCTGGAAGAAGTCAACCAATAGTTTGTTGTTGTGAGTTGTACCATAGTGTTGTGTAGAGTGCGTTTTTTAACATCTCCACAAGTTGAGGTATTATTTCTATGTCTTTCTGGGTAGCAGATTCTGATTCATATTCTCAAGTTATACAATAATAGATCAATTCTGAAGAATGATCAGCTGTGGTGTGAGTTAAAGTGCTGACAATGAAGTTATCTTTGCTACATTATACAGTATCTACAATATCTCACAAGAGTAAGTACACATCTCACAGTTTTATAAATATAGTAAATGGAACAATACTGAAGATACCGGTATGATACTTTGATACAATGTAAAGTAGTCAGTATAAAGCTTGTATAACACTGTACATTTGCTGTCCCCGCAAAATAACAAAACCCACAGCCATTAACGTCTAAACCACTGCCGACAAAAGTGAGTAAATGAAAATGTACGAATTGTGCCCAAAATGTCAACATTTTGTGTGGCCACCATTATTTTATATATATATTCATTATTACTCTTTTGGCCATGAAGTTCACTAGACCTTTACAGGCTGCCACTAAAATCCTCTTCCACTCCTCAATGATGATGTCACAGAGCTGGTGGATGTTAGAGACAATGCACTCCACATTGCATTTTAAGATGCCCCACAGATGGCCAGTCTAGCACCTTTACCCTCTGTTTCTTTAGCAAGTGAGTGGTTCTCCTGCAAGGGCTGTTATCATGTTGGAATACTGTATGTCAAAGTATATTTTGGCATTCACGGTTCTCTCCATGAACTATAGCTTCCCAGTGCTGGCAGCACTCATGCAGTCCCAAATCATGACACTTCCACCACCATGCTTGACTGTAGGCAAATCACACTTGTCTTTGTATGCCTCACCTGGTTGCCACCACAAATACCTGAAACCATCTGAACTAAATAAGTTTATCCTGGTCTCATCAGACCACAGGACTTGCTTCCAGTAATCCATGTTCTTAGTCTGCTTGTCTTCAGCAAACTGTTTGCAGGGTTTCTTGTATAATCTTTAGAAGAGGCTTCCTTCTAGGATGACACCAATTTCATGCAGTGTGCAACGTATGGTCTGAGGGAGGGAAAATGGCTAATTGGGCACAATTTGGACATTTTCACTTAGGGGTGTACTCACTTTTGTTGCCAGCAGTTTAGACATTAATGGGTGTGTGTTGAGTTATTTTGAGCGGACAGCAAATGTACACTGTTATACAAGCTGTACACTTAATACTTTACATTGTATTAAATTGTCATATTTTCAGTATATTCACATGAATATTTACAAAAATGTGAGGGTACTTATGTCTGTGAGATACTGTAATTCACTGATGCACTACTTTATCTACTTTAAGTTTGACACAGGTGTTCAAATAGTTCATCTTAGTTACATCACCTCTTTCCATTAAACTGAGATGAGATGGTCTCAGTTTGGTTCGATTTAAGCCAGCATCACAGTTTGCTTAACTCCTGCATTATAAACACAAAGCAATCCTGGTTTGATTAGATTTTTTTGCCCTCTAGCCTTGCTGGTTGTGTCCAGCATTATTTTTAACATAGAATCAGCATTTGAGAAAATGTAGTATGTCTGTTTGACTAAAAGAATAAAACTAAGAAGAGCATTTGTTCAATGTTTAGTTTTCATATGTATGTTAATTTGTGGTATTATTATGTTTATTTTAGTAGTACTACAATTAGGTGTGCATTTATGCAATACCTCTGGTTCTGGTGAGAGTCAAAGAGCACCAAACATTGCTAGTAGCATCTGATGTTGACTGAACAGTTTGTCATGTTGCTGCAACATTTTTCTTGTTCTTGTGTTCAGATATGAGTGTTCTATTTTGGGTATTCCTGTCTCTGTTGGCTATTTTAATCAAATACCATATGAACACATACAGTTGTGCCCATAAGTTTACATACCCTGACAGAATTTATGCTTTCTAGGCCATTTGTCAGAAAATATAAATGAAAACATAAAAACCTTTATTTCACACATGGTTAGTCGTTGGCTTAAGCCAGTCAACTGTGTTCACTCTTTTTAAATCATAATGACAACAGAAACTACCCAAACAACCCAGATCAAAAGTTTACATACCCTGGTGATTTGACCTGATAACATGCAGACAACCTGACACAAACAGGTTGAATGGCTATTAAAGGAAACATCTTCACCTGTGATCTGTTTGCTTGTATTTAGTGTGTGTGTGTAAAAGGTAAATAAGTTTCTGGACTCCTGACAGACCCTTCATCTTTCATCCAGTGCTGCACTGACGTTATTTTGGATTCTCAGTCATGGGGAAAGCAAAATAATTTTCAAAGGATCTACAGGAAAGGGTTCTGTTGAAAACACACCACAGTCAGGTAGACCAACTCAAAATAATAACAATAACAATAAGGAGGCACTTGAAGAAAAATGGGCAGCATGGTCAAGTTACCAGAAGAAAGCCATTACTACCACAAAGAATCCCACTTACAATATGCCAAACAATACAGAGACAAGCCTCAAACCTTCTGGCACAAAGTCATTTGGAGTGAAGAGACTAAAATTAAATGTTTTGGTCACAACTATAAATGCTACATTTGGAGAGGAGTCAGCAGGGCCTATAATGAAAGGTGCACCATTCCTACTGTGAAACATGGTGGTGGATAGCTGATGTTTTGGAAATGTGTGAGCTACAAAGGCACAGGATATCTGATCAGAATTGATGGAAAGATGAATGCAGTAGTTAAGGAAAATCTGCACTCATCAGCCCATTTCAACATGACAATTATCTTATACACAAGGTCAAGTCTACCTGTCATTTGCTACAGCAAAATAAAATTAAGATTCTGGAGTGGCCATCTCAGTCTCCTGACCTCAACATCTTTGAGCCACTCTAGAGACTTCAAATGTGCGGTTCATGCAAGAATGTAAGATTTACTGGAACTGGAGGCTTTTTGCAGCAAGAATGGTCATCTTTACCATTTGAGAAGATAAAGAGCCTCTTCTTAAAGCTGTTATTGATGTAAATAGGGGCAATACACAGTATTAAGAACTGGGGTGTGTAAACTTTTGATCAGGGTCATTTGGATAGTTTTTGTTGTGATTATGATTTTAAAAGAGTAAATGCAGTTGATTGATAGTAAATGGCTTCAGTCAAACACTAACCATGAGTGAAAAAGTTTTTGTGTTATCATTCATGTTCTCTGAAAAATGGTTTAGAAATCATAAATTCTGTCAGGGTGTGTAAACTTATGAGCACAACTGTATATAGCAGCTGCCATCCTTTTCCACATGAAAGCTACTCATAATCCACTGCAGTAAAGGTCTGAGAGCTCTGGAGCAACTATAGTGTGAACAGAAAAAGAACTGAAGTACTTTAAGCTGTAAGCTGAAGTGCAGTAGAAAGGGAACCAGATCCCCTTTTTGTGAACATAAAAAGAACCAAGTCGTGGGTCTTGGGTGTAGCTGCATGGCCATAGAAACCCATTCTATCAAGCTCTTTATGCACTGTTTTTTTAGCTAATCTGAGGGCGACATGAATTTTGGAGTTCTGTAGCGATTGACTCTGCAGAAAGTTGCCGACCTCTGCACATTATGCACCTCAGCATCAGCTGATCCTGCTCTGTCATTTTACGTGGCCAAACACTTTGTGGCTGAGTTGCTGTCATTCCCAAACACTTCCACTTTGTTATACTCTGTATGTTTTCTTTATTTAAATATCTTGTGAAAAACACATGTACATTCTGTACTATTTCTGCCTGATGTTAACTCAGCTCATATCAGTAAAGCATCCAACTTCTAATGTTCACTATCACTATAGAAATTCCATTCCATTCTCTCTCTCTCTCTCTCTCTCTCTCTCTCTCTCTCTCTCTCTCTCTCTCTCTCTCTCTCTCTTTCTCTCTCTCTCACTTTCTATCTTGCTCCCTCTCATTCTCTTTTTCTCTATACATCTTTCTGAATGTCTTTCTTTCTCTCTGTCTCTGTTCTGAGAATTTTTTTCTCTCAGCTCCGTCTCTCAGTGGCTTGACTGGATGTAAACCCCCTCAGGGCTGAGAGACATGAATAAACCAAAGCAACACCAACCACCAAATTACTTACAGATCAGCCCAGCATTCTTTACAAACCTCTACTTCTCTTTCTCTTAGTCTCTCTATTTCTCTTTCACTCTCTCTGCCTTTCTTTCCCTCTTTCTCTCTCTTTCTCACTCTTACTTAGTCTTACATATATTCCTTGCCATATGGTCTGCTGTCTGTAGTCCAGATAAGACAATATAACTTCTATGTTAAGATAAAATCTAATAGACATCTGACAAAAGGTGACATGCAGCTATTCAATATATAGTGATAGTAGTGGCATGTTCCTGTATGATGAAAAGACTTTTGTTTCCAGAGACTCCATTACACTCACCAGCATTTACAAAGGAACCCACATCTTGCAACTCTTTAAGAAACGATCAGATGGGGAGAGGTCCAACATGATTGCCGATCTATTGTACTTGGGGGACGTGTGCAAATAATATATTTATTCGTTAATTGAAAACACACAAACAGGATACAAGCCTTCGGAAGCACATTTCCGCTGAAAAAAGTCTAGAGAGACCAAAGAGACCACAAAGCAGTAGCTGGTGAAGGATTGTGCAGAAACAAGAAAAAGTGGTGATCTCCACTCCAAAAAAAAGTTTACTGTACAAGAACAGAAAGACTGTGGGCTCAGCTGAATGATAAATATACAATATTCAGAGTTTCTGTATACTTCTCCTTAGTGTGCCTCATTACAAATTGTTGGACAAAAGACTCATATTTTGTTTGTCAACTTAATATTAGATATACCATTAACTCAGTGATTCTTAACCTTGTTGGAGCTTAACCTTGTTCGATCAAACCCCGGTTAAGAACCACTGCATTAACTGACCAATTTTAGCTAACCTGGTAATTAACTTTCTAAAGTTTGGTTCTGTCAATATAAAACATGATGCAGATGATGTAGACCTGGCTAAATGCATGCATCCTGGCAAAAGTTTAATGCTGTGAAGCAATGTGTATATTTTATGTCTGAAAGAGACAACGTATAATAGTTACTACAACGTATAATAGTCTTGGTAAGATCAAAACAAGTTTAAAGTTTAAAGTGCCATCTAACCTACACTATATTGCCAAAAATATTCACTCACCAACCAAAATAATTCAAGCACCTGGGCATGCAGAGTCATTCTGCAAACATTTGTGAAAGAATGGATCTTTCACAAGATCAATAAATACCAGCATGGTGCCATGATAGGATGTCACCTGTGCAACAAACTTCCTCGCTACTAAATATTCCACAGTTGACTGTCTGAACAACAGCAACTCAGCCCCAAAGTGTTTGGCCATGTAAAATCACAGAGTGGCATCAGTGGATGCTGAGGCAAATAGTGTACTGGGGTCGGCAATTTTCTGCAGAGTCAATAGCTATTGATAGATTTGTCTTTTCCAAATCTCAGGTTCTTTGAAGTCATTTGATGAGGCATGAGATGTCTTTAGAGAGTTTATTATAGAAAGTATGAAAAATAGAATAAAGGAAGAATACAGCTGCTTCTCTCTCCAACTCCGCTCTGAACTCACTCTGTCTCCAAGTTCAGTCAGTGCCCAGTGGCACACTCTGTTATCTATGTTTACAAAGACAGGCCAGGAGCCTGAAACCTCCCGAAGGTTAGTTGCACACACAGAAGCAGAAAGTGAAAATCATATCAGTGTATACTAATCATATTCTTAGGAAAAAATATATTAAAGAAATATATCAAAATCCCACACTACAGACCTCTAAACTTCATGTGGCCTTCAGATTAGCTCAAGAACAGTGTGTAGAGAGCTTAATGTAATGGGTTTCCAATGGCCAAGCAGCTGCATCCAAGCCACACATCACCAAGTGCAATGCAAAGCATTGGATGCAGTGGGGTAAAGGGCCGCCACCGGATTGTCTGGAGTGATGATTCATGCCTCTCCATCTGGCAATCTGATTGATAACTCTGGGTTTGGAGGTTGCTAACAGAACAGTACTTGTCTGACTGCATTGTGCCAAGTGTAAAGTTTGGTGGAGGGGGTATTATGGTGTGGGGTTGTTTTTCAGAAGCCCTAGTTCCATTGAAAGGAACTCTGAATGCTTCAGCATAACAAGAGATTTTGGACAAGTTCATGCTCCCAACTTGTAGAAATAGTTTGGGGATGGCCCCTTCCTGTTCCAACATGACTGTGCAAGCAAGGTCCGTAGTCTGTGAAGACATGAATAAGCCAGTTTGATGTGGTAGAACTTGACTGTCCTGCACAGAGTCCTGATCTCATCTCGATAGAACACCTTTGGGATGAATTGGAGCAAAAACTGGGAGCCAGGCCTTCTTGTCCAACATCACAGTCAGACATCACAAATGTGTTTCTGGAAGAATTATCAAAAATTCCCTGTAAGGGGCGGACGCCGCCATGTTCCCACAGTTCCTCGCCAGGCCACACGAGGACTACAGGGGACATGGGGCGTCAGAACCCTGCTGTTCTCAGTCACAGACAGAGGCTCCAGGCCTTCATGGCTGGTGACGTCACCGCTGTAGTTCCCGCGCTGGCCAGGGGAGCTCAGCGGCAAGGAGCAATCAGCGGTGATTGCCACCAGCTGGGGTTTTGTTATAAACATTGTTCTGTGTTGCTAGAACAATCCCAGTCAGGTAATTTGGTGAACCGAGACGGTCCTGGTCTTTGGCCGTGCTCGGGCGCTCTTTTCCTTTCAATTCTGACTGTTCTGGCACCTCTGTGCCCTCTCTGAGACTTTCTGACCTGAGTCTTGTTGTGTGAGCCCTTAAGTTTGTTTTTCCCCAATTCCAGAGGCTCGTTTGCTCTGAGAGTGTCTGCAGCGCGGTACAGCCCCGCCCGAGCTGCTTGGTCTCACGTGCTCTCACTGGCCGCTCAAATGCGGTGTGTTTTGCAATCACTCCCAGTCTGTTAGTTTAAGTGGAGGAGTCATTCTCCTTAGTTTGTTTTTTTTTTGTTTTTGGCCAGTTCCCATGTTTATTTAGCTATTTACTTTACTGGCCACCTCTGCATTTGGAGTCCAGTCTAAATTCCCGTGCTGGTCCCTCACCAGCACGTTACAGAATGGACCAGCCGAAAATGGACCCAGCAGAGTGCGGCCAAAGGGACGCCGTTGAGACCACTCTGGTGTTCCAGGGAGCGGCCATTGAAAGGCATGATGAGGCCCTGCAGCAGATCATAGCCCAGTTACACCAGTTAACAGCTGCGCTGTGTTCTTCTGCAGAGACTCGCTCACCCCCTGCTGTCGCTACACCGGCGAACGAGCAGGCCTCTGCCTTGTCCTCCATGCCCCCCCCCTGCCTTTGACCACCCAGCCGCCAGTGAGACTAAAGGGGCAGAATTATTCACTCTTAGACCCTGGCTATCCTGGCCTGTTTCTGACCACTTTCCTCAGGTCAGCCGGGCAGCCAGAAAGCCGTGTCAGGGCCTTTGTAGACTCAGGGGCAGCCAGCAGCTTCATGGATGCCGGCCTGGCAGACCAGCTCCGGATCCCATCCATGGAGCTAGCACACCCCCTGAGCCTCTCCGCCATTGATGGCCGGTCCGTGGGACCGGGGGTGGTTACTCGGCAGACCCGCCCTGTAGAGTTACGCATAGGTCAGCACATGGAGCAGGTCTCGTTCCTCCTAGTTAGGGCACCTGCTCTGCTGGTTATCCTGGGCTACTCGTGGCTCCAGCGACACAACCCCAGTGTCGACTGGGGCATGAGCTCCATTGTGTCCTGGGGACCCCACTGCCATGAGGCTTGTCTGGTCCAGAATGGTCAGAGGGGGGCACGGGTTTCCCCCAGGGCTAAGGCCACGGGCTCTCAGCCACCCAGCGGGCCCCGGGACCCAAGAAGGGAAAGCAGCCCACGGGCAACCCTTACGGGACAGAGGGGGCCCTTGGCACCTGTAGAGTGCCCGGTTTCCGGCCAGACTCCGGTGAGCTTCCTGGCATCAGTGTTTTGTACGGGGGGTCGTAGGCCTCAGAGGGCCCTCCGGGCCTCTCATCCCGACCCTAGGGGCTGTGACTGTGGCTGGTTTGGGGCCGTCAGGGGCCGGCCCTAGTGGGGAGGGTACTGTAAGAGGCGGACGCCGCCATGTTCCCGCAGTTCCTCACCAGGCCACACTGCTTTTCTCAGTCACAGACAGAGGCTCCAGGCCTTCATGGCTGGTGACGTCAACGCTGTAGTTCCCGCGCTGGCCAGGGGAGGTCAGCGGCGAGGCGCAATCAGCGGTGATTGCCACCAGCTGGGGTTTTGTTATAAATAGTCCAGTCTCCCAGCGATGGGGGCTGGTCCATTGTTATGTGTTGCTAGAACAATCCCAGTCAGGTAATTTGGTGAACCGAGACGGTCCTGGTCTTTGGCCGTGCTCGGGCGCTCTTTTCCTTTCAATTCTGACTGTTCTGGCACCTCTGTGCCCTCTCTGAGACTTTCTGACCTGAGTCTTGTTGCGTTTGCTCTGAGAGTGTCTGCAGCGCGGTACAGCCCTGCTCGCGCTGCTTGGTCTCACCTGCTCTCACTGGCCGCTCAAACACGGTGTGTTTTGGGTTTGTTCCTTTGGGGTTTTTTTTCCTGCCTCTATTCCGGCACTGTTGTCCCCGCTCTTCTCCTGTTTTTCCCGCAAGTTGATAGAGCGGCCAGGTAGCTCAGGGTGTTAGTGCGCATGCTACTGCAGCACTCAGATGGGGGTTCGACGCTCACCCAAGACCAATTTGCAATCACTCCCAGTCTTTTAGATTAAGTGGAGGAGTGATTCTCCTTCGTTTGTTTTTGGCCAGTTCCCGTGTTTATTTAGCTATTTACTTTACTGGCTGCCTCTGCATTTCGAGTCCAGTCTAAATTCCTGTGCTGGTCCCTCACCAGCAGGTTACAGTCCCATTAACACTCCTAACCTTGTGGAAAACTTGCATAGCTTTTGCATAGCTGAAAAGGGTCGGCCGACATCATATTAAAACCTGTGGATTAAGAATGGGATGTCACTTAAGGTCTTATGCATGTAAAGGCAGATGAGTGAATACTTTTGTCAATATAGTGTATGTTTGGTTAATCCATTGTTGAGTGAATTATGAGTGATTAAATCTGGGTACAGATTCACTAGCAAGTTGAAATTAACCTTCCATTAGTGGAGGATCTGGATCACCTAATGTTCATGAGAAAATGTTGTTTGTGTGGTCGTAAGTGTTTCACTTGGAATTGAACTGAAGTAATAACATTTTTGTAACATCATTACTTCCTTTATTTTGGTCGGAGTTTATATTCCTCCTCATGCCAAAACGAGCGATGCGCTGTGCACGCTGGCTGACCAGATCACCACCCTGGAAAGAAAATTTCCTGACTCACTTTTTATTGTTCTTGGGGATTTTAACAGAGCAAAACT
>JBBIGC010000013.1:11443344-11454840 GCA_037576955.1 Lepidarchus adonis | reverse complement strand
TAGAGGTGTCTTTTTTCTTTTTCTTCTCTCTCTCTCTCTCTCTTTCTCTCTCTTTCTCTCTCTCTCTCTCTCTCTCTCTCTCTCTCTCTCTCTCTTTAAACTAAGACACAATCCCTTATTCACAGTGAGAAATCTGCTGGGAAGCAGGTGAGCTGTAGAATTAAAGGACTGCGCCCTCTTCTGGCCACTGCAGTTACTGCAATATTTCACAAACTTAATTTACTGATCCATTGAGTGTGGAAAAATGTCGACATCGCTGAGAAAAACCTGTTTTTGTCTTTCGAAGGTCACCTAGATGAACCTTACTGTGAACGAGAGAACGGCCACTTGTGAAATTCATCTTTGCTATAACCTTGAGACCTCTCAAGCAGTTCATTTGCAGTCTTCTCCATCTCCGTCCTTCTCTCTACCTGCTTCTGCTTAGCAGAGAAGAGAACACTCTGGCACACTTGGATGGAAAATGTGCCAAAAGAACAATGAAAACAGGTGGAGGAGCTTGAGGTCCAGACAAGCACAGCAGAGAGAGATCAACAGTGAGACGGACGGCGACAGTGAGACATAAACACGGAAAAGAGAAGCAAGAGGTCAGTTCAGAGACCATCTTTAGGACATTTCAGAGAGCTCATTTGGAGCTCACTTTAAAAATAAAGGTGTCCACAAAGGACCGTAGAGCTGATAGCAGAAGAGCCATTTTTGGTACATGAAAGAACTTGTCAGGGGACAATTTTTTAAAGAACCATGTTTGTAAATGACCTGTGTGAGTGTGATTCATCTTTTTAAGAACCTCTATGTGATATAAAGGTTCTATATAAGTTCAATCTATCTTCTTAAAGTGCACATCCTTGGGCAGAACACATTCAATGTTTTGAATGCTTGAGGCTGAGACAGCATTAGCTCTCAAACGCTCTCCACGCACAGTTTGGAGTCCATCACATGAGGTGGTAGAGGGAATCTCCTCCATCAAGGTCATGGTTGGGGCCAGTTATCCCTAAAGGCTTAGGAGCGCTGCAGGGATTGGGGTTTTGCCCCAGCCTGTGTTTGTGTTATTGTTGTGAATGTTGTTTTAGTGTTCGGAGCCCCAAGGCGGCACATGGCCCTGCTCGTGTAGCTTTAGTGATGGATTAGTCTCCAGAGTTCAAGAGCTAAGTCTTATCACCACAAAATCTCAGAACAGCCTTGGAGTGCGCTGAGGGGAAAGTTTCCATCACAGGTTAGGTCACTCAGTGGTGATATGGTAGGGACAGCAACAAGGAATTTGTCCATCACAGGTTGGTCCAGAAAGGAAGCAGAACAAATCTTCCAACATCCGATATATAGTGGACGTCAAAATGAATGCTCTTGGAAAAAAACAGCTGTAAAGTAATGTTGTAAACATCTTGTTGTTCCGTGCAGGACAAGAACTATGAACAAGGGACATAATGCTATATATAGCCGTACGATTAAATTTGAGTTACCAATGGTGAGTTGAAAATAAAGACTCAAGCAAGTAGGCCTAACATATAGGTGCACATTGTAGGCGTGCTATTACTGACTGTAGCCCAGTTGAATGTTACACTGGTTTGAACATCTGGCTAGGATTCTGACACACTTTGACAACTCACCTAGAAAGGAATGGGTGATAGAATGGAGATAACCAATGAGCTACAGTCAGTACGTACGAACGTATTCGGTAGGTGTTTCTGATCAAATAGACAATGATGTGTAAGACAAGTCTACCTAATAATCGGCAGACAGTGTAAACATATAGATAAATGACACAACATGCCCTAACTTTGCAGAACATGACACTGCAGACTGTCTGAAGTGGCCAGTGGGGGTCTGCCCTGCCAGAAGCCTGTGGGGGGATAAGGCTGTCTTTGTACGTCTGAGGCGAGCTGACTAATTAGTGGTCATTAGTGGGGCTTGTGTGAGGCCCCGGGCCTGCAGGATTAAGCAGACTGATTACACCCCTCTGACCCCTCAATGGGACAGGTGTGTGTGGGGGGAAACCTGAGCCCCCGTGAGTCTGGATGGGACCAGACGCACAAAAAGGGCCATTTCGGCGCCGGACAATAGCGTTAGAGCAGAGGATACGGGATTTATAATATAGTATTCTGCTGGGTCCCTGATTGAAGACTGTTATGAAGCAACTGTAAAGGCAAGTTTAAAGAGAGAGATGATATCTGTTCCCAAATCAAACGGGACAAGACGAGAAGAATGGTGTTTACTTCTCTGTTTTCAACTGACCTTCTATCTCTCTCACGTTCTTTCAGTCACTACCCTAGAGATCCCTCTCTGTTCTCTTGCTTCTGATAGTCTTTTTCTCACAGCTCTCTCTGTCTTTCTCATTCTCTCCTCTCAGTTCAGTATTGAAGAGGGAGAACCGATGCCAGCCTTTAACAACTGGATGATGGGTGTGGGTGTGTTTCTCTGTGTTGCGTTCATTGACATTACTGAAGATTTCTTCTTCAGTTTACTTATGCAGTTATATGCAGATTATGACATGAACCAGTGTTTACAGTAATTATGGGGGAATTGCTCTTAGGTAAGAACAGAATCTGCACACACTCAAGCGAATTTACACATTTGAGTGAGTTTTTTTAGGACCAAGAACAAAATTAGGAAAACAGTGGGAAGATATTTGTGAATGAGGCCCATTAACTGTATAACTAAGGACCTGTAGAAGTACTGTTCTTTATTAATGAAGCGCTTTAGAGAGATAAGTTGCTGTAAAAAAATATTTCTTATAAAGTAACTTTATAGGAGAAGGAGAACCATACATTACATGGACCAATATGTTTTTAATCCGTATATTGTGATGATATATTTATTCCAATTGACTCCAAAGATATGTGGCTTGTGTCTTACTGGCTAATTGCATTTGTGTCTTGGTAAAGCTCTTACCTTCCTCCTCTTGCGGTGGATGTCTCCAATAGAGTTGGCGAGGCTGTTGGGGCCCAGAAGAGTGCTGGTGCTCTGCGGCCAGTCCACACTGACCAGGGTGTGTTCACCCATCAGCACCTTGCGCACATTCTCTGCTCCGGTCACCCTGATCAGTGGACGGCCCAGAAGATGTGTTTTAAACACGTTTCCATACTTCTGCCGCCGAGAGGCATGGAACCCCGCACCCTTCACCAAAAGAGAGAGGAAGAGTGTAGAGACAAGAAGAGAAAGAAAAGACATGATCAGAAACAGTGCAGTTTGATTACAATTTCTTTAGGGTGTCTTTGTATCAGGACACTACGGTTTTCCACTGGTTAAAAATATAATAGTTCGTGCTGCAGAAGATTGTGTGTGAAGTTTTATATATCCTATATCTGCAATATTTTTCATTTTTATGCCCAGAGAGAAGAAATTAATAACTTATTTAATATGGCAACAAATACTAGCACACACAGATATTCATAAATAGATAGTTATGATGACTAACTACACGCAAATGAGCATATTTATCCCAAGAGATACCCTCCTGATTTTTTTTTACATGTCCATGATATGCTGATTGTACATTATGAGTGCTTTCATTGGCTACTCATGGATTTTCCCCCACAAACTTGACATTTGTAACCGTAGAGTCTGGGTATCTAACACATTTCATGTTAGTTACACTGAAATTTAGTCTGAAAGGCAAACGTAGACTCATAGCTGATTCTTCAAACTTTCTCTACTGATATGTAACAATTTAGAAGCATAGAAAAGGACATAAGACTATGGACATCATGTTAGTTTTGCTGTGTATTTTCATTATGCACTTACAGTAAAATAACCTTCAGCCTTCAGGGTGTCTGTTGCTTAATGTAAAGAATGGAAGTGGTCTTTAAACCTCACCTGACTTAGACTAAGCTGCAGGCTTTTGATGTAGTTCCTGGGATATTACAGCATGGATGAGGTGTTAGCATTAATTGCCATTGAGCAGAAAGGGTGTTAGCCATGAAAATGTATCGAGTTCATTTGTTTTGTGTTTTGCAAGGGTGCAAAGGTCCAGTTTGTGTTTGGCAGCTTCTGTAAGTTAGTTAGTTTCAGCGATTTGCAAGGAAGGGGCTCAAGATCAGCCCTTAGGACCACAGAGGAGAAGTGATCCAATATGCTTGTGTATGTGTATGTGTGTATGTGTAAGAGAATCCATGGGAGGAGCTGCTTTGCGTTCATGCTGGCAGATGTTTGGGTCATGACTGGAAGATAATCCAGTACATCCTGTGACCTTGCAAAAAAGCTGGCACCATAGGATTCATCATTTGGATCAAATATTAATATTTAATGCACTCAGGGATCACATGATGCTTTTGTATCTTTAGCATTACTTGTTTTCAAAGATTCTATACAAATTCAACAAGTGCCCACTCAATGCTAACTAGCTAGTAACTGACCTTTTTAGTGACCTTTTAACCTTCTTCCTTTCTTATCTGTTATGAATACCTATAAGCTGCTTTTGATTTAGTAATGAAGCCCTTTAAGAGTGTTTCCCAACCTAGAGGCTCCCATGTCCTGTACATTTTGGTCTTCAACTCATGAAAAACTCAGGTTTCAATGGTTGTTGGGTGTAGAAGTGCCTTAAGGTTCTACTAAGGGTGCTTAACTTGATAAAAAAATTTTTTTAAAGATTTAAGCTTTTCACAAACACATGATCTCTTTTTAAGCATAGGAACCAGTAATGGAACTTTTATAGCACCGTTTTATTAGTGTAGGATTCCAAAATCATGTATTTTCTTTTGGTAATGCAATGTATGACTGACTGACTGAAACAGAGTATCTGAACCAATCATAAGAGGGGACATCATCAAAACAATTCAGTTTTCACAGAGAAACATTCATTTTATCTTTTAAATGATAAACTGGGCTTGATATGACCTGAGACATAAAATATAGCATATTATTTAGTAATGCTATAATGTAAACCCTTAAAGGTCTTGTGTTTCACATAAAGTATGTGCCATAGATATTGAACACATGGAGGTGTTCATCCAGTCAGATATATATTAAACAATGGAGGTCCAGAGGAGGTAAAACACAGAGGATCTTCAGACCTACCAAGTTAGAATTGTGCTGCATAATTAGAGTGTAATGGCTAATGATTGGTGCAGGGTGTGGCCGGAGGGGAATAATCGCAGTACAATTAAGGCTTTCTCAGAGAACTACCCCGATGTGAAGCAGAGCAGAGCCTTGCACGTAGTAGTCCTCCAGCAACTACCATTGCAGATGTTGCCCTTACCCATGCTGCGACTTTATTTCGAGTAAAAGTAAACCACATTTTAAGCATGTTTAAGTGAGTGCTTTAAGTATGTTACACATGCAACATCCTTTTTAATCCTACATAGGCAGCGTGTAGCATAAATTACAGTAGCATGCTATAGATGAGGCTTTCAATGCCTATGAAAACACTTACAAACCCTCATAGGCCACATTGAGCTTTATCTAGTTGCCCTATGAAGTAAAGGTCTATGGTAGAGCTCTAAGTAGTCAAGTGTGTTGCTCTATGTAATACACAGTAATTGACTGCAGCCCTTGGGACCTCTGCAATGCACAAAAAGACCCACTGTAACCTCACAGCTCTACACACACACACACACACACACACACTGTTCCAACAGCAGGAAGCTTAGCTTGTGCCCCCTCCTCCTCAAGATTTGTGACCTGTTTCTCAGAGCATGCTACACGAGCTCCAGCACACAGACGCTTCATTCGTGGGGGATAATTTTAGCTGGATGGAAGACATTTTCCTATTTGTTTGGTTGTTTAAGAGGGCAGGCCTGAATACACTTCACCTCGACACACTGGTGCCATATGTGTATGTGTTTGTGTGTGTGGGTCCTCACGGTATGATTATACTACAGAGATGTGACAAGTCAATCTGTTATGTCCAAAAGTATGTAAAGTCTTGTGAATATGATGCGTTTGCTGCATGCAACAAAGCAAGGTAGAACATTTTGTATGTTCCACTCTACATTTCGTTTCAGACTGAACTTTATGTGTCTCAGTCAGAATTTTGTATATTCCTGTCGGAAATGTGCACTTTTCCAGTCCAATTCCGATATCTTGGGTAATTTGTTGGGGAGGCCAGCAGAACGCCATGATTGATCTGTTTTAATAAATGTTAATGCGCATTTTCATTTATTTTAGTGTTAAACTTCACTTTTGCAGTTATTCTGGTTTGTGTGCCATAGACTTACTCCAATGCTTTGTAGTTACTTATACATGTTCCTAAACTAAAGTTTTCAGTTATTTAGCTGCTTTGCCTCACCTGGTGCAGTCTTCCCTCACCTATGAACTTGACTTGGCTTTACTTTCTCTGAAATTTGTTTTAGCCCACCTCCCCTTTCCTGAGAATCCGCTATGACAGCTGGAGCAACAGTAAATGAGCACAGTGTAATGAATTCTCACTCTGAGCTCACTACAGCAGAGAAAGTATGTTGAAAGCATGCGTTCTAATCTTTCAGATAATATTTTATGGTTTAAATTTTTATCATGTTTTTGGAATTTCTTGTAATGGGAACAAACAGGAAAACATTATTATTACGTTATATGTTTATACAGACACGTGTTTGTACATACATTTTAAATATAATTATAATGATGTTATTACTATGTAATTATAAGATTGCTGCTTTTGTATTTAATTACACTTGAAATGAAAGGAACAACTCCCAGCATCTAAAGGGTTAAACAGCGTGGCTGAAGTTTCACCCTTGTGAAACTCTGGCTGGGTGCCATACACACACATGGCATGATGGGATTTAGCCAGACTAGGTGTGTGTGTTGGGGGGCGGGGGTGTGGGGGGAGTGTACAGGGGAGCTTGTGTGTGTGGCAGTAGGGGTTAGATGGTCAACAGCCAGCGAACACTCAGTGTGCACTTAATGTGAGGAGTTAACATATCAAGTGAGTGTGAGGGCAAGGGGTAACACTAGCGCTCTCTCTCTCTCTCTCTCTCTCTCTCTCTCTCTCTCTCCCTCGCTCTCTCTCAATGTCACACATGCACGCACGCATGTACACACACACACATACAAAAGAAATAGATGCAGCATCTTTCACCACATTGCGAGAGTTGTGTTTGCGTGTGCATTTATTTTTCTCCTGGAATAGAGTTTAGTTCTACGCTGACACCCAGATCCCACCATCACATCAACCCCTACGTGTGTGTGTGTGCCCCTTCCTGCTCTCCTCTCACGCAGTAGGACCATGAACTGTGCAAGAAAGAAGCCGTTTTTGGTGCAGCACGACAGCACGGGGACAAGGGCGTCTTTCACACACACAGCATGGGAGCTCTCTTACATACACACACACACACACACACACAAGCACCCACACCTTCATATGCATACAGGAAAAAGGAAAAACACCCCCTTCTACACACAACAATAAGGTACAGGGGGAATTAAATGTGCAGAGGGAGAATGTGCACACACTGGCACAGAAAAGTGCATGATGCCGTTTCTGCACTTGTTCCAGCAGGGGAGCAGTTATAGAATTACTGAAACCAGAGCACGGACTCTCTTATCTGTCAACCAGCGAGGGAGGGACTAAGCCGATGCACAAGAAAAAGAGAAAGAATGGAGAGTGTTCATTAGAAACTGAATGGGGATGGAATGGGTATGTCTGATACCCTATATGCTCCGCCCACAAAGGCCTGTGGGTTGGTTGGACAAGTTTTACAGACAACTACTAAAAGACGTTTTGGTGAACAACCGGTTTTTATCAACAAACATCAGGCCGTTACAACATCTGTTGACAGTGACTGAAAAGCATTGAGGTTCCAGTGTTCTGCTATGCAGGTTATGGTGTTAAGGTCAAGTTAAGACAGTTTTATTTCTATAGTGCTGACGTTGTCACAAACAGTCCGAGCCCCTGCTGAGCAAACCAAAGGTGAAGAAAAACTCCCTAAACTGTAGGAAGAAACCTTGGGAGGAACCAAAGCTCAGAAGGGGAACTCTGGTTGAGTAGGCTGATCAGAGCATTGGAGAGCATTAAATTTTCCCCTCAACACAAGCAACTACCTCCAGTCTATTCTGGCAGTTCGGCCTTTAAAACCCTTTTAAATTAATAGTGAATTAAGCACTACTCAATCAAATGAATACCAATCAAGCAGTGGGTTGAGAGCAATAGGGAGAGAGATGAGAGAGAGAGGGAATCATTGCAAGGGACAAAGCGACGTCAGCTGCAGAACGGTTGCAGTCTAATTCATAGGTGGCTGAGTCGCTGGGCCTGAAATAGGCCGGGAGTGGACGAAACGTGGATGGAAGCAGGACGGGGTGCGGCAGAACGGATGACATTTGGCCAGAAGGTGAGAAATGTCCACCCCTTCTCTCCTCACAGGGCCACTGAGGTGCAGACGTGCGGAGAGAGAAGGCGAGAAAAAAGAAAAGGAAAACCCCAAAAGGGCGTCTGACGCACGAAAGCGACACACACCCTGGAAAAGCAATGAGGTAATGATCTGAAGCGTACTCTCTCTCTTTCTCTCTCTCTCGCTCACTCTTACTTGTCCGTTCACCTGTGCACGCACACACAGCGATGTACTGGCAGTTGTAATACCACTGTGCGGCCACCAAGCAGACATTTTACTGATGTTCGCCAATAAGTGTCACTCAAAGCCAAATCTGAACACTTGGCATGAGTGCTGCAACATCATCAGAACTTGTTCTCCAGTCCCACAGGCAAAAAGAGCAGAAGCTGAGACAGGAGCTGGTCAGGGAAACACCACAGAGGATAAGGATGATGTGGGTACGCTCCAGGGGAAAGAGAAAAAGAGAGAACAGATGTCAGGGCCCAGTTTAGGTTTTGTTCTTTCGTTTCCTGCTCTTAACCCACATGTATTTAGAGCGTCAGGCGTATGATGAGGGGATGGTAGTGGTTGGGAAAAGGAGGAAACAGTCTAATTGATAAGGGAGTGGACAACGTGTTTGGAAAGAAGGATTAAAAAGACGGATTGATGAGGAGGACAAACAGACAGATGGACTCTGCAGTCGTGCACATTGAAAAAGTCGCAGGGACCAGACGTGTGTATTTGTTTGTGTATCTGTGTATGTGTGTGTGTGTGTGTGCTAAAAGTACAAAACGAATCTGTACTCCAGGTTGGGTCTTGTCTGTTCAGGCTCGGTTGTGAAGAGGTTGTCACGCTCAGTAATTTCTATTACATTGGAGAAGAAATTTATCAAATATTTTACAAGGGGTGCAATAAAGGGGACTACCTTTTTTCCACTGGTGCCCTTGCACACGCCGTGCAGCCTAAAATGGGAACTAAAAATACAAATTTCTGTGTAAATTGGACACCGGTCGAGCCTCCCTGCTCCGTAAATGTAGCCTTTGTGTGGCAGTGGAAATGTTATACAAATGACCCCTTTATTACGACCACAAAAACTCTTTTAATTATATTTATTCAGATCAGCAAGGGGGTGACCCAAGCTCGGAGGCGCTTAGTGAATGGATGGGGGCGGGAGGACGAGGGCAGAAAGGGAGAGGGTTTCTTTTTTTATGTGCGCTATTTGAAGCACCTCTGATGTGTTTCTTTAGTAGCAGGCTGCCAGAAACAGAAAGACAGACAGAAAGGGTCACATAGGAAAAGAAGAATGACGGACAAAGCAGAAGGATTTGAAAAACGTAATCCCTGTTTAGATTGGCGCTCACGTCGGCTCCATCTATCTGCACCTCCCTGGCTTTCCCTGCATTTTTCTGGCATACTCTCTCTCTCTCGCTCTCTTGCTCTCTCTCTCTCTCTCTCGCTCTCTTGCTCTCTCTCTCTCTCTCTCTCTCTCTCTCTCTCTCTTGCTCTCTCTCTCTCTCTCTCTTTGCTTATCTGAACCTCATCCCTCCATCCTCCCCCTCCCCCAGCGTGTGCTTGGGCATGTGGACGGCTGTTTATTGATTTAGCGATGCAGGTAACAACAGTGGCTCCATGCTAACCTGCACCTTCAGCAGAACTACAGCTAATGTCCATTTACTGCGATGGCCAGCTGGAATCTCTCAGGATGTGTACATTGGACAGGTTCCACCAGGCTATAGGAGAGGGCGTGAAAGGGGAAGAGAGGGGAAGAGAGATTAGAAGAAGGGGATAAAGGACACAGAAGTGGAGGTCCCATTATTCTACCATCCATCAGCTCTCCACTGGCCTCCCAAACCCCTTCAAAAAGTGGGTGCTAAGGCGGGGCGAAGGGCGAAGGGAAAGCTTTGGGGTCTTAAAGCCTTTACACACAGAACGTGACGTGAATAATCAAAACGGAGGCAAGGGGTGTTTCTGTAACCATTTTTAAAAATGTCTTCTTCACGTTATATTCTTTGGGCCTTCACAGGAAAAGTGCAAATGGTGACCGTGGTAATTGGTAAAGTTTAATGAACACAGACCCATCCACCACCTCATTGGTCCCCACATACCTTCAAGTGTTTTACACTTTTGAGGGGTGCTAGCCATAGCGTCAGACACAGCGATTCATTGATGAATGAATGCTTTATCGTGTTGCTTTATCAGCGTGCCAAAATTCGAGATATCGTACAAATATTCATAAATGCATTGCAATCCAGATGAGTTGCAGTCCGTGTGTAAAGGCTTTGTCGATTCTTGCATGTAAAACCGCAGGCAAGGATGAAGCATAACAGGTAGGAATCCCCATAAAAGAGGCGTTTTTTTTCACTGGCTGCTGAGCTGGTGCCAGGACCCATGAGTTGTCTAAAAAGAGTGTAAAGCTGGCTGAACAAGGCCGGGCCAGGAGAATGGGCTCCCCTTTGACCTGGAAACAGTATGTGGAGAGAGATTAGGGTTGTTCAGTGTGCTGTGAGTGCTCACCCCGGGACCCTCTTTTATTCTGGCTCCCTCGCACCCCCACACCCCCCGTCCCCCCGTCCCCACCTTCAGCTCATGCTGCCAAACCCCCTTGCCACCAGCTTCTTTCTCTCCGCCCCCCACCCCCGCCCCCCAAGAAGGACAAGAGGCTGTTTCAGGGGTTGGTGGTACGTTCCAGGGGTGAAAGAGGGGCCATGCTGCGGTGCTGCCATTCACTCCTGCTTCATGCCCGCTAATCCTGGATGAGCCGGGAAGGAGGGAAGGAGGGAGAGAGGGAGCGAGCGAGTGGGCAAGGGAGGGAATGAATGAACGACTGACTGAGTGCGAACGAGCGAGAGTGAGTGAGCAGATGAATGTCTGGAGCGAGTATACTGTTAAAAAGCATTCAACTAAAAGGGTTCTTCAGAGTGATGCCATCGTAGAACCACATTCGGTTCATTAAAAGAACTTCTTCAAAGAGTTGTTGTAGTCAATGAGGTCAGTGAGAGACAGTTCAAAAAGAGTTTGAGGTTTGTCCTAGAACCAGAAGCATTGAAGGAACATGTATCATAGTTTCCGGTGTGTGTACGTGAGAGAAAGAGAGATAGTGAGAGTGATAGTGTAAGATACTGAGAGAGAGAGAGAAAGAGAAAGGGAGAGATAGTGAGAGAGGTGGAAAGATAGATAGATAGAAAGAGAGAGGGAGCGAGCGAGTGGGCAAGGGAGGGAATGAATGAACGACTGACTGAGTGCGAACGAGCGAGAGTGAGTG
>JBBIGC010000013.1:11418023-11432531 GCA_037576955.1 Lepidarchus adonis | reverse complement strand
GTGTGTGTGTGTGTGTGTGTGTGTGTGTGTGTGTGTGTGTGTGTGTGTGTGTGTGTGTGTGTGTGTGTGTGGCTCCTAAACCTCAGCACTCCTCCTGGTGACAATGCGTCAGTGATCCTCATCTTCCAGCAGACGCTCAGTGGATGAAGTGCAGACCTTCACTGAGTCTGGCTCTGCTGTGCGCCCTCCTCACTTTCTGTAAACGCAGGGAGCTTCTCACTCCCTCTTCTGATGTTCCTTGCGAGGCGCACTTTCACTCCATCGCTCCGAGCGCGTCTCGCAACGCTGCAGCGCCGCCTAGTGGCCACGGGCGCCGAGTGAACTTCACGGCAGTCGGGGCCACACAGGAGAACTCACACCATCACTTCAGCCGCGGCCACGAGGTTTACAGCTCCCACAGATCACAGGCTGCAGTAAAACCTGACCAGCAGTGGGGAGACACTGGACACTGGGTTTGATGGGACTGAGTGAATGCAGGTGCAAATCTCTCAGACTCTTCAACATTCAACCTGATTGTGCGTTGAAGACCAGGTGTAAACTCAGGCGCTTTTCCCACATTTTCATTTCTCCCACTCGTTTCTTCAGTAACCTTAAACCCTCACTGCATAACCCCGCACTGGCATAACAGATTATTCACGTTAATATAACTTCCACGTTGGCATTATCAGTCATGGCAGACAACAATATTAATAACTAATTAGGGGCATGACATTAAACTCTACAGTATATGCAATGGCAATAGATGTGGTAAAGATGTGGTAAAATCACACTGTAATATAATCCATTGTCACAACTCTTCACAGTATAGAATGTGTAGGAAAGCAGCTTGTATCCACACAACAACAGTAAACCCGACGTGCACATGATCCAACATGTCAGTTCAATAATAAATCACGTTCGATCATCATACGCTCCTCAGTACCAGGAACAGATTTCTCAGAGGAAATAAACGGTTAAAGATGGGAAAGACCCTAACACACACCTGCAGTTACATGGAAGGCAGATACAGCCCCACCCTTCCTCACCTTACACACCTACACACTTTTCAGTCATTTCCTCCGTCTGGTTGAGAACCTACACCAGCTGAAGAAATGTATTTTGCTTTCGATGACTCCCCTCAGCCATGTCTCTCTCACACACACACACAAACCTACACACACCTGTTGGTCCCACCCAGTTCATGGCACAAATGAATGTGCATGAGAAAGTCACCAGAGATGGACTTGCTGTGTCACATGACTCAAACTTAAAAGCCAAACTTCCCTTAACTGACCCCGTTTAAGCGAAAAAGAGGGAAGACGGTCAGAAAGGATAGAAGCTGAGCTACAGATCCCATCAGAGTTAAATACCCACATAGAAACCAATACCACCCCACGGCAACGCAATACGGGACATTTACAGCCCATGCTTTGATAGATGATTTGAGGGTTCTTTAATAAAGGCCACAGTTCCGTTCACTACACTATATGTAAGCTGTTGCTGTCATTAATTGACACTACTCTTAACACTACTCTAACTCGTTACATTAGGAGTAAACAAGGTTGTTGCTGTTTTGGTTAAATGGCATTTCTCTACACCAGAACCCTTAAAGAACCTTTAAAAAAAGAGTTCCTCTTTACAAAGACTAAAAACGCGCTTTGCTACTATACATAGCGAAATGCTATGAGGAATGTGTACAGCTTGGCAGTTCCTAAGCCCTAAGAGTGTGAAAAAATCCCCCATTATGAACATTATGCGTAATTCATTTTAAAATGACTCTGTAATTTCTCTGCTTACTCACAATGGCGATATCTTGACCAAAGTGGAGGCCCTGCCCTATGGGTCTCCATGTTTACACCAATTTTGGCACTTTTAAGCACCATGTGACATCATTTCCCATTTAGCTATAGCATTAGCCTTGCTCACCGGCTAATATCCTTCCATAAAACACGGGTACAATGTCACATGAGCAGAGCAGTCATTGGAATTGTTTCACAACTTACAGTGATTTCAGCAAACTCATCAGACAGATCAGCTTCCCCGATGGCTGTGATGGCTCACAGCTGTTGACCTGTGTCTAATAAAGATGGCGTATAGCCATGGCGTAGCTCTGGTTTTGAGTAGTCATTACCTGGAAGAAAGGCTGAGTCACGATGGTTTTCACATATAAATAAAACCAAGCCGTTTCCCGGGCTTGCACAAAGCTAGACTCCAGAGCATGGGAAAATGTTAACAAACCTAAGAGCAACAATGCAAGTCGTTTCTAGGAGCTCATGTGAGGTGAAGGATGAAGGAATCGGTTAAGAAGAGTGGAAGATCCATCAGAAATTTTTTGGATTCGTCTGAAATCGAAAACAGGTTCTATAGAAATGTGAAAAATAATCTTGAATCTGGTCCAGTTGTGACACTTTTAAACCTCTACTGTCATATACAGGTCACATACAGGGTGTGCAGCTGGAAAGCGCTGTGAACGGTGCATTGACATGCGGCTGTAATGGCTTTTCTAGACTCAGTTGGAAACAAGAGTGTGAAACATTCTGTGTGTGTATGTTTCCTGGAGCGAATGACATGAATATCAAAGGTCTACTTCCAGCTTCTTTTACCAGAATGTGAAATTTGTTCTTCCTGGTTTGTTTAGATACGCCTGGCGCCTCTGTGCATGTGAGCAACATTGATTGATGGCCAAGCCAGGAGGGTAAGACGAGACTGAAAGATTTATAATAATCAGAAGGCATCTTCAGAGGAAAGGGTTAACAACAGTTTCATACACTCAGATCAGGTCCTGAGAAGTGAAAACATTGTGAACACACTCAGTCATACACATGCATCTAACCAATCCCACATGCACAAGCCGGCAGCTATCAACAGTAGTAGTGGGGACAGTACTGAGGTTTGAACCTGCAACCTTCCGTTCCCAAGGGGGAGGTCCGAACCACTAGGCCACCACCTGATTGTGGTTTGCAGAAGAACTGGTCAGGGGAACGGGTTATCTAAAGGTTCTACACCAACTATGCTTTATTTCAGAGAACAATACAAAAATTATTCAGCAAAGCTTTTTAAATTCTATTTAAAATCACATGTATTACTGGACGATTCAAGTTTCAAATTGATCAAACTTGCTATAAAGAGCAGGTTGTTACTGAATTATACTTTATACCTTATGTCCATTATTACAAGCACTTTTATTGCTCACAGGAGGCAAAAATAGGTTGAAGGTTTGTGTGCCAATGAGCAGCTGGGGAGGTGGGTTATGGAATTGGTAAGAATAGTAATTCACTGTATCTTATTTCAAACTGACAATGATAATATGTATTTTTTAAAACATATGTTTATTGAAAAAAACATTGAAACACCAGCATGTACCTTGAGTTGACATGAATCATGTAAATACACCAGTTATCTACAGCTGGAGAACATTTAAGCCATGCTCATATCTACGGCTATTAAAACACATGAATAAAACCCCACAAGCGTGTTTCAGAGCATCAAGAGAAATATATGTCGATGCCCCACACCAGCTGAAGAATGGGCACAATGAGAGGTAGGGTGGGGGGTGGTATTTCCTCTTTCTTTTGTGTAATCATGCGAGATATATTTAGGGGTCTAATTGCAGGTATACTTTTTTCCACCTAATTTAAGTTGCTGCACGTTGGTCATTGCATCCTGACGTTGTTTTCCAACAACTAGATGTTTGCCCCAAGCTTCTGAAGGCTAAACGTGACCATGGACATGGCAGGGAGAAGCTGATGCCTGTTCCAAAGAAAAATCAGTATCAGTGTCAACTCTGCTCCCCTGCCATGACTTCATTCTCCACTAACAGTGACCCAGATGCCAGGTTCAACCCTATACTCTCTCATGTTGATGTTTGGGACATTATAGCTCTCAAAAGAAACCCATATTCTTACCCATATGGAGTCCTCCTACTTCGCTCCAAAACCCCTGTGCACAGCATTTAACCTAATTCCATCAGACGTTTTAACCCCACATAAATAACTTGGAAATGAGATCAAAAAATCGAAGTCAAATTTTTTCCCCTTATAAAGACCATTATCATTTTATTTTGTTCAAGTCTCCTTTACATGCCTGGGCGTTCCCCAAAACAGGGGGAAGCTGCGGGTTACTGGAAGTGAGCAAGATGGAGAACATGTGGAGTCACTTTGGAGATAAACCAGTTTCTTGAGAAAAAAAAAGCTATTTATAGTAAATTTCTTAACGTTTGTAATATGTGTCATAAAGATCTATTACCCCATGATTCTGACCATTTACCCTTCAATCTGTGCCAAAGGGGAAAGAAGGGGAAGATCAAAGGCGTTACTAAAACTGTAAGTCGGCATTTCTTTTTCGTTTAATAAAAATAAAACTAAAATAGCGGTTTCTGTTTCTGAGCAAATTTCTACAACACACATATCAACACTTGAGAGAGTAACAGGATCCAAAAGAATCAGAAAACCAAGTAAGTTCAAATCTAATCTGACCAAATTCCGAGCAACTACATTCCCGTACAGTAATTCAATATGCTGTATCTGACTGGGCCAGGTTACAGAGTAGACGCTGTGAATAAAAAGAGAGAATAAAAAGCCTAATCACTTTGCTTGATCTACTTCTTCACTACTACTTCATCTGAGACGAGACATTAAAGGAGTTTTCCAGCTCATCTCTCCTGCTGTTAGAACACAGAGTTATAGACAAACACCATTTCTGTTGAATAGGTTTCAGCAGGCAGAGTCTTCAAACAGAGCTTGGTAGTTAATGGACATACAGGAACAAAAAGGCAATATTCCACTGAAGTGTGTGAATAATTTGGCACATGAATGTGACAGATAGCCTTGTGGGTTACTGTTTTAGAAACGTCTGATCTCTTAAAAGCTGGCATTATTTCAGGCAGCATTCCAGATGATTGATAGCAATCGACTCCGCAAACAGCATTCCAGTCAGAGCAGAAGACTGGGAGACCAGTAAATCGGAGAGTAATAGAGCGGCTTGTTGGCCTGAAGGATGGAGATGGATGGCTCAATGATAACCCCCACTGCCTACTGACTTTGTGTGGGGGCCAGCATGATTAGCATGACCAAGGAACCCCCCCCCCCCCTCCCCACACACACACACACACACACACACACACACACACACCAAAAGACAGATTATGACACAATTTTCTAAAGATAAGTAGGTACCCATATGGGAATTGAAGAACCTATTCAGAATGAATTATTTTTTTAAAGAAATGTTTTATGAAAGTGAAGAACCGGCAATATAAAGGTTCTTTACCACTGTAAAGTACCATGTAAGTAGAAAACAAAAAGCAGAAAATATGATGGACACTGTGTGTATGTGTGCGTGCGTGCGTGCGTGCGTGTGTGTGTGTGCGTGCGTGCGTGTGTGTGTGCATGAGAGAAAAAAATGTCTATACCCCAACTCCCCCCCACCCCCACCCCACGAATCCCACAAACACCTTGACTGAGGGGATAGACACACACGGAGCACACAGAGGAAGCTAGGGTTTTGTTTCCCTAACCTTTGACTCCTCAAGCCCATCAATAACCCAGGAGCAGTAGGCAATGGAGGGAGGGTGGCCTCCCTCATCCATCTTCATTTGAAGAGAGGAGAACGTGCGCTCGCTGTCTCTTCTCTCTTCCCCTATCACTCCATCTTCTCCCACACTCCAACTGCACTTTCACTCCTCTCCTCCCATCCGTCTCGCCCGTCATGTCTTCCTTTAAAACCTCCAGCCGAGCCGTACCAGTCAGCAGCCTTTTACGATTACAACCTGCACAAAATACCCTCACATACTGAAAGTTTATGGGCAACGGGGAAGAATATGTCAAAATTAAAATATCTTATTTTTCAATTTTCTCAAAACCTTAAGCACAGAACTTCTCACAAAACCTTAAACAAATCTCAGACATTTGAGTTAAATTAATTCATTAACACTGTAACTGTAAAAAAAATGAAACACTGCTTTCAAAACACCTACAAATACATAAAATCCTTAAACACAGATGATTGTAAACATCTAAGACACAATGTCAAAGGAATTTGTTCCAAAAAGAAGGAAAGTAAAAAATATTATTAGAAAATCATTGTAAAAACTCAAGGTAAGAATAAAACAAATGAATTTGTTTGTTAGTTTTTTAAATTTTATTTATACCCCTCACATATGTAAATATTTTATTATATCGTTTCATGGGACGACACAGAAGATATAACCCTTTGATATGAGATGGCCCAGGCTATTAGAAGATTGCCAACATCCTGAAACTGAGCAGCAGCATTGCTGCAGAGGTTGTAGCGGTGGGGGATCAGCCTGTCAGTGCTCAGACCATACACTGCACACTGCATCAAATTGGTCTGCATGACTGTTAACCCAGAAGGAAGCCTCTTCTAAAGATGATGCAGAAGAAAGCCCGCAAACAGTTTGCTGAAGACAAAGGACATGGATTACTGCAACCATGTCCAGTGGTCTGATGAGACCAAGATAAACTTATTTGGTTCAAATGTGTGTGGTGGCAACCAGGTGAGGGGTACAAAGACAAGTGCGTCTTGCCTACAGTCAAGCATGGTGGTGGGAGAGTCATGGTTTGGGGCTGCATGAGTGCTGGGCAGTATTCCAACATGATAACAATCCCAAACACACGTCAAAGACGACCACTGCCACAATTTGGACATTTTCACTTGGGGGTGTACTCACGTTTGTTGCTAGTTGTTTAGGCATTAATGGCTGTATGTTGAGTTATTTTGAAGAGACAGCAAATTTACACTTTAATACAAGCCGTACACTGACTACTTTACATTGTATGAAAGTGTCAAAACGTCAGAGAGGCTCTCAATGGCCTAGATATACAGGAAGGTGACAGACGACAAACACTGCTTCTTCAAAAACACTTACAGTATGATTTTCTTGTTACTTTGGATTCTCATGGTACAACATCCAGCAGTAGTCAGCCTCATAATATTTCTCTCTAGAAACCTTGGCAGTGATGCTTCATTGACTGAATTGTATAAAACAAGCAGCTTCTGAGCTCCTTCCTTGTATACAGGAGACTTACAGTCCGGCAAATTCTCACAGAGCATCTTGAATGATTTCCAGGGGAGCTAAGCTAATTATACCAAATATCATACAAAATATCACTAGCTTCATCAGAAAAACAATACGTGCCAAAGAAAAACTAAACACAGATTTCAAATTAGCATGAAAACATTACAAATCTCATAGGAAATAATCAGTGATGAGAATGGCCTGTAGTGTTATAAATGTAGTTTACCACATCATGAAAAAGTTCAATATTTTTTCACATTCCTTTCAGAAAGTGATATATGTCAAGCCTTCCTTTCTTGGAGTTTCGATGATTATGGCTTTCAAATAATTAAGCCAAACAATAATCAAACAATTTGATTATCACATAAAATGAATAAAAAAGTAAATTTTAAACAGAAATGTCAGCCTTCTGAAACATGTGTTCATACCTATGAACTCAATACTTGGTTGGGCTCCTTTTGCATGAAGTACTGCATCAGTGTGACATGGCATGGAGGAGGTCAGCCTGTGGCACTGCTGAGGTGTGATGGAAGCCCATGTTGCTTTGATAGCAGCCTTCAGGTCGTCTGCATTGTTGGGTCTGGTGTCTCTCATCTTCCTCTTGACAATAACACACAGATTCTATATGGGGCTCAGGTCAGGTGAGTTTGCTGACCAATCAAGCACAGTAACACCCTGGTGGTTGAACCAGCTTTTTGTACCTTTGACAGTGTGGGCAGGTATCAAGTCCTGCTGGAAAATAAAATCAGCATCTCCATAAAGTTTGTCAGCTGAAGGAAGCATGAAGTTCTCTAAGATTTCCTGTTAGATGCTGCGTTGACTGTGGACTTCAGAAAACACAGTGACCAACACCAGCAGATGACATGACCCCCAAATCATTACTGACTGTAGAAACTTCACATTGGACTTCAAGCAATGTGGACTCTGTCCCTCTCCATTCTTCCTCCAGACTCTGGGACCTTGATTTCCAAATGACATGCAAAATTTACATATATCTGAAAAGAGGACTTTTGACACAGAGTAACAGTCCAGTGCTTTTTTTCCTTAGTCCAGGTAAGATGCTTCTGACATTGTCTCTGGATCGGGAGGACACGAGGAATGTCACATTTGTAGTCCATGTCTAGTATTTGTCTGTGTGTAGTGGCTTGTGATGCTCTGACTTCACTCTCAGTCCACTCCTTGTGAAGCTCCCCCTAAATTCTTGAATGGATTTTGCTTGGTAATCCTCTCAAGGCTGCGCTTGTCCCTGTTCCTGGTGCATCTTTTCCTACCAGACCTTTTCTTTCCACTCCACTTTCTATGAATATGCTTGGATACAGAACTCTGTTAACAACCAGCTTCTTCAGCAATGACCTTCTGTGGCTTATCCTCCTTGTGGAGAGTGTCAATGACTGTCTTCTGGACATCTGTCAGCAGTCTTCCCCATGATTGTGTAGCCTCCTGACCCAAACTGAGACCATTTAAAGGCTCAGGAAACCTTTGCGTTTTGAGTTAATTAGCTGATTAGGATATGACACCATGACTTTCCAAGACTTTTCCAACTTTTTCACAATATTCTTATTTTCAGAGACTTAGATTAATTATCCAAAACTTGACATATTTCACTCTATGTGTAATGAATCCATTTAATATATGAATTTCACTTTCTGTTGATTAACTATTGACAATTTATATTTTTTAAGATAAACTGGATACTTTGTCAAATATCTCATTGTCATACCATGAAAAAAACATGGTTGATAACAGCTAGGTGCTTCCTCTGGTCCTGGTTTCAATATCAGTGATTATATCTTTAGAAACATGTCAGCAATATAGCGTGTTAGTGGCAAAAGCATACACATCTGTGTGTGTCTGTGTTTTATTAGTGACAGGATCTGTGAAGCACACACAGATACACACAAAAAAACATCTGAGGTAAGAGATAAATGGGTTATGTTTGACTTTATGTTGAACCAATTCATGATCATGTTTTTTTTATGAAGTTATACTTTGTTTCTCAATTTGTCATAAAATGCTCATAAGTTATGAGATTTCTTTTTGTTTGAAATCAAGCTGCTACAAGTCTAGACCTACACTACGCATCTGTAGGATGACATGTTATGAAACAAAGTACTTTATCGTTACCTTTTCCTAATGCCTTGCACTGTATGTAAGGTCACACAAGGTTCAGGGCAGATATTATCAGTCTGAAGCAATCTTTCACATTAGTCACAGTGAGCATGCAGCTGGTGCAGACAGAGAGAGGGAGCAAAACAGTGGGAAATAGACATATTTCTTTACAGTGGCACGTGTCAAGAGGTACGATACATTAGGCAACAAGGGAACAGTCAGTTCTCGAAGTTGATGTGTTGTGAGTGGAAAAAATTAGTAAGCTTAGGGATCTGAGTGACCAAGACAAGGACCAAGTTATGACAACTAGACTGCAAGGTCAGAACATTTGCAAACAGGAGCTCCTGTGGGATGTTGGTATTCAGAGGTTGGTGCCTACCAACATTGGTCCACAGCAGAACAACCAGTGAACCGGCAACAGGATCAAGACTCATAGATGCTGGTGGGTTGTGAAGGCTAGCATGTCTGGTTAGATTCCACAGAAGAGCTAATATAGCACCGATTGATGAGTTGATTTGACCTCCAGATCAGACCAATGAAGCATCTGTGGGATGTGCTGGACATACTAGTCCAATCAATGGAACCCCAACACACTATTAACGGAACTTAAAAGATCTCCTACTATTACCATCGCAGATCAGCAGCAGTCAAGTCAAGTGAATTTTATTTATACATCGATTTTTACAACCGACGTTGTCACAAAGCAGCTTTACAGAGTTTGTAGAATCCGGGTCCGAGCCCCCAATGAGCAAAGCAGCATTTTGCATAAGTTGTAATTGTTTGATGGTCTTTTGAATTGCAATAGTCAACCCTGCAAGATATGAAGGCATGGATAAGTTTTTCTAAATCCTGAAGTGAAAGAAACCTAACCTTAGCTAAATTTCTGAGATGATATAGATTATAGAGATTATAGATTTGACATGATGGCTGAAGCTGAGTTCGTCATCCATGATTATACCAAGATTTTTACTATGAGTTGTGGTACGGAGGTCGGGAAACAGTTAAACCAACAAATTCCCACATAAAGTAAGTATTTAGTGTGTTACTCTAATTTATAAAGATACTAATGTTAATGTTTTGTTGGAGGTGACTTTTGCACAGTACTGTATATACAGAGCAATTGAACAGGTGTCCCAAACAAAGAGACCAATGAGTGTGTGTGAGTTCTTTCATAGCTGACTCAGTATTACACAACCTGTGTGTGTGTTTATAAGTCTTCAAGGTGGCCTACATGTTCAGTAGCTGCTGGATTTGCATTGTCATCAGGCTGATAAGTTCTTGTGGCAGACACTATGCAAAAACAGAGCCCATACACATCACTGTCCGACCCATGCCACCCGTTTCAGCTGACCCGCACTTCCGCCCCAAGCATGAGAACACACATACCTATAGTTATTTTTAAGCCTCTTCCGCTTAAGACAAGGATTTGAGAGAGAATACGCTATCAGCCCTCACCATCACTCATAAAGTGTGCTCATATCAGTATCTGGGTGAGACTGCCTGCTGATGGAGTGTGTGTTCAGCATTCTTCTGCACGCTATGTTGTTTGTGTTGCTCACATTCCCTTTCACTTAGGACACTGAGGCAGGTTCCACTGACCTAGACAATGACCTCTCCTGCCCCCAGAATGTTGTTAATGCAACAGAAGCACATTCACTGACATACTACAGACACAGACACAAAGTGTATAACATCATTACATACCACCTGTGGCATCACATTATGGATTTCCATGAAAAAAATTAAATATGTCTATTTAATTCTTACAACAATTCAAGCCTGTGCCTATAGTTTTTTTGTTACATACACATTTTATACACTTTAAATACAAATTCTAAGTCCCATCGGATACAGTCTAACAGCTTCAATAGTGACTGAACAGAGTACAAGTAGCAAATTGGAATTATCACAATATTCTGAATATTTCATATAATATTTTAAATAAACTGATTTCATTCATTTTTTCTGACTTTCTATATTAAATGGTTATGTCTGCATCTCCCATGAGTGTATTAAGAAAGTCTTGTTCTGTTATGCTATAGTCTTTATAATATTAAGCTTTTAAATTATTTCACGTTGTTGGAGAATCTATTATACATAGAAATTCATCGCATCTTGCAAAATCAATCCGTGGAACGAGCTGATGTGAAACGACCCAATAAAGAGCGGCTAATGTAAGCGATGAGTCACGCTCATGCACTGACACTCACACGTTTTTTTTTAGATTTATATGAGTCACTTGTCCGGATTTCCCCAGAACTGAAAAAGAACAATCGTTCATCCATAAAAGTGCTTGACCTGAAGTTCACATCACTAACAGGTTTTCTTCCACAGGCTTCACAATAGTCATGTCCTCATAAGACAAGCTGAATGTCCATGTCTGTGTTTGTAAACACAGCTTCTGAGTCAGGGAGAGGTCACACACAGTATGAAAGCATCAGTAACATGTGTGAGTTCGTGCTGGATCGCCAGAGTCTGCAGAGGGAATGCAGACTTAGCTGGAAATGGAATAAATGGGGGGAAACTTGCTCATGAGCTCATATTTTTAATAAGCTCATAGTTTATAAGCCTGTAATGAAAACTGCAAGGCTTGTTGTACATCACTGTGTGTCATAGTTTTATTAATGAAGGACTGAGGATGTTTATTCAGTTTCATTAACAAAGCACTGGAGACATTCAATTTTGTTCAATGAGAATCTTCAAAAATGGACAGAGTTTCACAACAGCCTTCCTGGACAAAGTAAATGAGGCTGGATTAGTGAAGACTAATAGTTTCATTGAAGTTTTAAGGCCACGTAGGAAATCCATGCAAACGCGGTCAATTAATCAGAAAGCAAAACAATTATAATCCTGCAATTATAATCTGTTTAACTAATTTTAAATCTTACTTTTATTCTTCTATGATCCACCATATTTATGCTCATATTTTAAATATTTAATATTATTTATATCGCCTACTTGCACTGCTTACTTCTCTTTTTTTTAGGTTCTTTTTTGATCTCTGTAAAGCACATTGGCTGACCGCTGTGTATAATATTGTGCTACATAAATCAACTTGCCTTGGCTTCCTTCTCATAAACGGTCTCTTTAATGAATGTAAAAATGAAACTTTACATCTTGGCTTGTCACTGAGCTTCCACCTGAGGCTAAATATGTCACACTTTCCTGCTTTCCTGAATCAACTTGTCACTAAGAGCACTAAAGGAATATAAGCGGACACGCTTAACTCTTAAATGATCAGTACAAAACCTTGTATCTCCTTTACAGAAGGAACAACTGGACCAGTATTGTTGGCTTGTTTGCTAAGACGCAACATAAAAGGCAATTAGCTTGTTCAAATAATGTCAAGAAAATGAATTAACAAATAAAAATGAATATATAAGGATTTGTTACAACAGTGACAATATAAAGCAGCGTGCACTCATTTAATGGATATCAGCCATGTTTCAGGCCTGTGCCATATTGATTAAAAAACCACAAAGACTGCACACACAACATGCAACAGAAAAAAACCTGCAACCACCTCACATGTTCACCCTCAACCAAAAACCCTTCACCTGAGTTGTAACATATGATATGAAACCAGAACAATGAACATTCAGCAATCAGCTGAATTGCTATAATCTCTAAATATACTGTACAGTGTCAATTCTGTCCCAGTTTCTCTTTTTCATTCATCAATCTCAAAGCAACTTGAGGCCACATCTACACCTGCGACGCCACATAACACTCACCTGAAGACAAAGCAACTGTGGCGAAACTGAGGACATGAACTTGGTCAGAGTCTCTGCCAAAAAAAAGCATGCAAATACAGAGCTCCTGCAGCACTGAGAGAAAAGATACAAATCTTCTCTCACTCATGCACACACACACACACACACACACACTTTTGTGTTGACTCAGTTCTTCAGCTAGTCAGTGCAGGACTCCCAGTGGACAGAAGATCCAGCCTGGGCAGAAGCTCTTTATCACCTGTTACAAAGATGATGAGCATATGGTAGTGCAGCACCTGAAGTTTGCTCAGTTTTGTGGGTGTGACATAAGGGGTCCAACCTAAAGCTCTAAATGTACGAATCCTACAATTGGTCATTTAATCTGTTCTGTCGTCAGAACGAATCCTTGCATCTGTTTTTGATATTTATTTGCACAATCTGAGAAGGACAGCTTATAATGTCAAAATTTCAGAATGAATGGATGAATAAAGATGGTCCAACATGACTTAGAATAAGATATGCTATATAGGATGTAAGATGCAAAATGTGACATATACAGTCGTGTGAAAAAGTTAGGACACCCTATTAAACTTCTTTATTAAGAAATGTTCCCATATGTCTGCTCTTTTTTTTTATTTATCACTGGAACAGAAAGTGATTTAATTGCAGGTAGATAACACAAATTAATCTTGATTTATTCAATATAACAAAAGATATTGACCTTTTTTTTTAACTGAGAAAAAAATGTATGATATGATATGATATAACCACATTGAGATGCTTCTTGGAGCCAACTACCAATCTCTGACATCTGTCTGAGGAAAGCTTGCCCCACTCTTCAATGCAGAATGCTTTAAGCTGTGAGATGATTGAAGGGTTTCTGGCATGGACAGTCCATTTCAAGTCGCCCCACAGCTTCTCAATGGTGTTAAGATCAGGGGTTTTGTCCATTTCTTAGTTTTTAGTCTTCAGTCCTTGATAGATTTACTAGTATGTTGTGGGTCATTGTCCAGTTCTGCAACAGTTGAGTCTCCAGTTCTGGAGTCTTCTTTTAGCATCTTGTAATGAATGTGCTTGGGTGGCCAGACCTGGGGATGTTGGCAGTTGTTTTGGAAGTCCTCCATTTGAAGGTCTTATCTAATTTCCAGACAGTGGAATGGCTGATTGCCAATTATTTTTTAAAAGACTCTTTAAAATCCCTTACCGGACTTGCTAGCTGCAACAATCTTCTTTCTGAAGCCATTGACAGTCAGGAGCACACCAAATCAAATGCCTGAGGTTTCAATAGGGCAAACCCCTTCAAAAATGATGAGTAAAGATGTGATCTGATACACCTGTGAGCAGAGCTGTCAAGTAACGAAGTACAAATACTTCGTTACCTTACTTAAGTGGAAATTTTGATTATCTATACTTTAGTGGAGTAATTATTTTTCAGAAGTAATTTTATTTTTACTTCTACTTCTTAAATTTTCACACCATTATCTATACTTTCGACTCCTTACATTTTAAAAATAGCCTCGTTACTCTGATTTAATTTCGGGCTTTTTATTCTGGTCATCTTTCCAAAAACAAACAAACAAACAAACAAAACTCGCGCCGTCCGGATTGAGTGAATTTGTTTGTGATTGGATGAGAAGTATAAACATATTCCATTTCGAAACCCTATTGGTT
>JBBIGC010000013.1:11401910-11416518 GCA_037576955.1 Lepidarchus adonis | reverse complement strand
ATGCACAATGTTTCCAGATAAGGAGCACGAGAATGAAAGAGGAAAAAAAGGGAATTATCAATACATAGTCCAGTTCATGCAACAAGGTTTATTAGGTCCACAGATCTGGTGAAAGTATAGTTTTGTGATTAAAAAATAATTTATTTAATTTATTAGGCCAAATAAATGATGTTAGTTATGCTAAATATAAAGATTTAAAACCTAAAGACTAACATTTTGCTATCCACATTATAAAGAATGGGATGATAAGTATGGAATTCCACTTGAAAGCATTTTTTGGGTTTCAAAAAGTAGTTTAATAATCATTTTGAAAACTTGGTTACCATCTCATAGCATATTTTATATTGTGGTATACAAACAATATTTTCCAAAATTCCATAAAATAAAACTCTAAACCATTTATTCATGTGAACATTTACTTAAATGACAAATTAAAAATTTAATGGCTACAACACAATAAAAGTTGGGGACAAGATCACTTGATAAAAGACTGCTCAACAGTCTGTGGTACTGCTGTCTGGTCCTCATCATGCCCCATACATACGACTGGTATTAGCCCAGTGAAGTACATGCTCTTTGTGTCTATGAAGTCATGCTGTTACAGAATGTGGTCAGAATGTGGTCAGAATGTGGCATTGCTCTGTTGAAAGATACATGGAGGTCATGGGTAGAGAGGTTGGCTTGATGGCAACATACACTGTATTGCCAAAAGTATTCACTCATCTGCCTTTACACACATATGAATTTAAGTGAAATCTCATTCTTAATCCATAGGGTTTAATATGACGTTGACCGACCCTTTGCAGCTATAACAGCTTCAACTCTTTCCACAAGGTTAGGAGTGTGTTTATGGGAATTTTTTACCTTCTTCCAGAAGCACATTTGTGAGATCAGACACAGACACTTGTCTCACAGCCTCTGCCCCAATTCATCCCTAAGGTGTTCTTTTGGGTTGAGGTCAAGACTCTGTGCAGGCCAGTCAAGTTCTTCCACTCCAAACTTGCTCATCCATGTCTATACTGACCTTTCTTTGTGCACAGGTGCACAGTGATGTTGGAACAGGAAGGGGCAGGAATTCCCAAATTTTTCCACAAAGTTGGGAGCATGAAATTGTCCAAAATCTTGCTGAAGCATTCAGAGTTCCTTTCACTAGAACAGTTTCTAAAAAACAACCCCACACCATAATCCCCCCTCCACCAAACTTTACACTTGGCACAATGAAGTCAGACAAGCGAATGACTCTGTAGAAAGTTGGTGACCTCTGCGCACTATGTTCCTCAGCATCCGCTGACCCCACTCTGTCATTTTATGTGGCCGAACACTTTGTCTGGCATCCTATCACTGTACCATGCTTGAATTCACTGAACTCCTAAGATGATAATAAAATCAGTCTTGCATGTCTAGGTGCTTGAAATTGTGACCATGGAAGTGACTGGAACACCTGCAGTTAATTATTTTGATGGGTGAGTGAATACTTTGGCAATATAGTGTATGAATATACCTCAGAGCCAATGATACGTCACACAGATGCAAGTCACCCATGCTGTCGGCACTGATCAGTACCATCACAGATACTGGCTTTTGCACCTTTTATGGATCATCTGGATGTTATGTCATTTAATCTTGCATTGAGAAATTTTCCTTCTGAACTTTCAATTCTCTCTTTTGGTACAAAGTAATGTTAATGTAAATTAACATCACATTTCTGTGTTAACTGCATTTTAGGAAAGAAACAACATTTCTAGGAAACTTTGGTCATCAGTGATCACAGGCATTATTGTCACTGAATAGCAACCAATTCTTTCTAGTTTAAAGGAAAGGTCCTGAGCTGCACAACTTCAGAAATTAAAAATTAATTCTTTAATGGTCCATGGATTAAAACATGCTTAAAAAAAAGACTACTTTTCTACATACATTAGTGTGCACCAATAACTTTCTCTCACACACAAAACACCAAGCAACAAGCAAGGTACTCACGCCCGAGAAATCCTGCTCATAGACAGATGCAGCATGAGAAAAGGAGAAATAGGGAGTGAGACAGACAAGTTTTACACAAATACAGAATAAAGCTGAAGAGCCACATCTGTATTCATGTACAAGAGGTGCATTCAAGTACAACTACCCTACAGGTACAAATTACAATGATGGTCTTTAGCCCATCTGCTAGTGCACAACTAGTCTATCAGTGGAAAACAATGGTACCAGGCTGAGATTTTAAAATAATTTTAACACTACTATATGTACATTTCTAGATGATTTTCTGGGAAATTAACTACCATTAACATCCGGGTGAAAATGTAGTGAATTACTACTTTCTGCACATAGCAAAGGAGGTAAAATAAAATGCAGTTCAACTGGTTCTACTTTAACATGTAAAATGTGTAATGCTGGCAAAACATCAGCCTTGTTAATTTACTGCTACAGTATGCGACATTTAAAATGAACCTCAAAAGCAGCATTACAGGTCACTCAAAACTGACCCCCCTGCACCTCTGTGTTTTTGTGTGGGGTTTTTGACTGCTAATGTGTTCAATTAGTCTACATATTTTGCTGACCCCAACCCCTTTTAGTTAAGGCTTCATTCATTTCCTAGTCAACCAGATCCATAATTCATTATGAAATGTACATTTCCTTCTTTCTTTGTTTTTGGTGTTGACAGTTGCCGTTAATTAGTGCAAATCTTTTCACCAACAGATAATGTAGAGTCCTGGATCCGAATATACAACCAGGGAGAGTTTAGCCTCAGAGCTAAACTATTCAAACACACATGCTCCTGGTAAATTAAAGCCTTCAGCAGCACCTCAGTATTACAGCCAGGTGTGATGGAACTTAACAGAGTGTAGATCACATGACAAAGACCAGGGACCCTTGGGGTGGCAGATTACTAATTGCATACTTACAAAATGCTACTCTATTATACCTCACATTTTAAATGACTAACGATAAACTGGCAACTCTGTGTATGACTTTGTGACAGTGGCATGACTTTGAGCAACTCACTTCTCCAGGAGAGCAAGAGCAGTGTGTGGATTGACCCTCAGGTACTTGCAGGAAGGACGGCCATAATCAGCAAGGTATGTAGACCAGTCCCACTGAGTAAATAGATCCAAGAGCTATTGAAAAAAGAATGATATGGGGGTGAGAGAGAGGGGGGGCGGGAGAGAGAGAGAGAGAGAGAGATTAGAGCTCATCACAGCAGTTCAAGTTCAGTCTGACAGCATCAGTCTCCCCCACACCCTCCCACCCGCTGCCCCGTGCTTACTGAAGCTCGGTAGTTCAGTTCACTTTCCCCAGTGTTACATAAGTGAACAGGGCCTCTTAAATGAGATTACTGGGGAGGCACAGGGGGGAGAAACATGACAAAGCAGTGGATTAGAAGAGAATGGAGGGAGGTTAAGGAGAGAACAGCCATTTACACTTTTTCACCCTGCGAGTCGGGATGTTTTGGTCTGCCTCTGACCCGGGCCTGACCTGGTAATGACCCATGATTGCCCTGAACAGCTACTGACCCACTGGGGCCCTTTCAAAAAGTGCTTCAGCACAGCACACTTTTCAACAACCCAGCACATTCCACACACAGAGACTGACCCAGAAACAGTGATCCATTTAACTGCACACAGTCTTGTAAATGTAAATATAAATACATCTTGTCATCCAATACATTATGATGTTATGAGTCAAAAATTACATAAAAGTTTGTTCCTTAAACCTTTAGAAGTGTCTGGTTGACTGGCACTGCAGATGCAGATATGGTGTTTATTTACCCAGTGATGGAAAGGTTCAGTTTGCTTGCTGGTGTGTGAATGAGATGAGGGACAGGAAGTCAAAAAGACTGCCGGCAGTCCTGGTCTCACGACACCACTTTAAACTCACATATGTCAAAACGGACACATACCACAGTGATTCGCATGCATATCGTTTTCAGAATTCCTTCTTCTGCTGCTCCTGAAAGCGCACGCTGCACATCCTGACCGCCAGAGAACAACAAATTACAAAACACAAAAAGAAGAAGACTAGGCCTAGGGGGCGGAGAAAGAGAAGAAGGGGGCCGGACCAGGCACTGCCACCGTCATCCGTAACCCCACGCGTGCGTACGCCCGCACACACACACACACTATACGATGCTGGTTCGTCACACACATTCATGACCCAGGTTTCACCTCTCTGCTCTGCCGCTCTCCGCTCCGCCTTCACCTCTCCATGAACTTCCATTCTTTCTCCCTCACTCTGTCTCTCTCTCGCTCACCTCGCTGTGACCCCGTGGTGGTGTTATCGGTCCCACTCTCCTCTCTAGCTGAACAAACACTGGGCTAGGCTGAGGGGGGAAGGGGACAGGCACTGGATTATCACTTCCTCTCATTCTTCCAAAAGAAAGAATGATGGGGGGAAAGAAAAAGGGGAAAAAAACATGACGCTGCACACTGAAGTGTTGACCTTGTTTCCCTCATGCCCCCGTTCTCACCCCGAAACTCGTGTGCGCTCTCTCCCACTCATTCTCTGTGAACCAATCATTTGGATAACGGCTCCTAATGGTTATTCCGACTGCTGTATTCGTTTGTTTGGAGCGCTGGAGAATTACTATTCTTGTTAATAGTCCTGGGGGAGGATGGTGAATTGACCCTCTGTTTTCATTCTCTCAGACTTGTTGCTCTTTTGGCTGTGCTTTGAAAACACAAGGTTTGATTTGCAGCTCAACTGGAGTTATAAACAAAGGAACACGCTAGGGGAATAATAAAAAAAAAAATTATGTAATGACTACCTATGCTTAAGTGATATATAATACCCACACAGCTACTGAGCACAACTCATGAATAATTAACCAATGCCCCAATATTAGGTTTGACTTGGTCACTAAAGACATGTGGAAGGGTTTCCATATCCCCATGCTCCAGCAGTCTTTTCAGTCTCTATCTTTGTAATATTTTGGAATTCTATGTCTTTATTTTTGATCATAATTATCGTTTTAGCGAGGATGAAGACCTGGGTAGGACTGTCCACAATTTGCCTGCTGTTGTACATGCTGAACAGACCCTTATTCACCCATAGATGGGAAAAGTCCACATGCTGAACTATAAGCATCTTAATGCACATGTTTATACATAGAAGAGAGGCAGTGGCACTTGCATTTCTTCCCTTTCATACTCTCTCCTTTAGTTCAGTCCATCTCCCCAAGCGTACCTTTCATCTCCATAAACAGTCTGTGTCCTTCATTCCATCAGTTATCTCTGCATGAATCTCCATCTCTCCCTTTCTCACCTCTGGCCGGCCCCTGGTTTTCTGTATTGTTTGGTGCATTCTCTGGCATTGAGCCGACAATCCCGGGGGCTTTCGCAGGCCAAGCTCAGCTGAGCAAAAGCCTGAACAATGATAACAATGATAATAACCACCAGGGAATAGAAAGATATGCCTATGTGAGCAAACAATAACCTTTCAACTGTCATAACCCCTATGACCGCTAGGAACACACAGAGTAAGGGGGCACATGAAGACAAAGTCCAGGTAATTATAAGTAGTATAAGCAGGTGTTTGAGACACAGATGGGCTGGTTATGTTGAAAACCCCACTAAATAAAACCATATTTCGCACATGAAATACATGCTGGCTGAATCATGTGTGGTATGATCTGATCTGCAGTGATCAGTACAGAGTGTAGAACCATAAATCTGAATGATGACACAAATCAGATCCAGATCCAAGGACAGAATACCTCCATTGTGAACAGTAATCAAGCATGAGGTACCAATAGTTCCAGTTAAGAAGATCCAGAACTCCTTTAAGAGCTTGGAACAGAAGAACAGTAGCAAACGAGAAAAACGGAGGGTCAAAAAAAATGGTGCAAGCACTCCCAGCTTTGAAAGCAGGTCTGATATCTATTGGCGCTTGCTACTGAAATCTCCACTCCAGAGTTTTGATAGTACCTTAGATAATGCAGCTCTATACTTTGGCCTTCAAATACAAAAGGGAGAGAGAAACGAAAACTTTAACACATGTAATCACAGGACTCAAACATCTTCAGTCCAGTACTCGACAAGCATTTCTAAAATCTATGATTGATGTGCATTGACTTTGGCGGAAAATCTTAAACTGTTTGCAGTTTGCAGACTTACTTAAGACCTGCATTTTTTGAATTCTCGTAATCCTCCATGTCAATCAACAGAATGGTCTTTAAACCAAAGTTTCTTCCTTTCTTGTTACTATCAACATTCTGGTCCACATAGCAGTATAGCTTATTCCTCTTTGTTAGGAAACTGAAGTGATGTTTATGAGCAAGGCCTAATCTTATCAAAACTCACTGTGACCTGGGTAGATAGCAGCCAGTGACAGAAACTGGAAATAGCCAAGAACATTGACTGCGCTAAGTGGAAGCACTTAGCACAGTTATCTGTGTATGGGCCATGCTAACATAAGAAGGAGGAAAGAGAAGGGAGGGAAAAGTGGGAGGGGAAAAGGAAGAAGACAGAAGCATCACTCAGCATGAAGGTCCGGTAGGATGGTGACGATAAGTATTATCAGTGCCAAGAGTAAAGGAAGCATGGCTCCTAGTGTGGCTGGCTACACTTCAGTTAAAACAGAAGCACCTCTAGAAAGGTCAAAGGCTATCCAATAAGGTTATCTAGGCACTGACAGTTCAAGCTGCTGTCTTCTAGTGGTGGATAAAAAAACCCACACACTTGTGTGATGGAGAACATGTTCAGTCTTAGTGAAGGTACTATGAACTGCCAGAAGTACAGAGCAGGGCAGCACTTTAAAGTTTTTAACCCTTAATCAGAAATATGCTTCCACCTGTCTGGCGTTTTCAAAAGGGCATTGTCAGGCCTAAAGAGGGTATTAAAAAGACAAATAAGAAAAGATGGAAAAACATGAAAAAAGAGAAGACTAAAACTACAACAACAAAGATAACCATTATAACACAGAATAATTCCAAAATTATGGTGAAGCTGAGGAGAAAAGAAGTAACTAGAATGCTGAAATATGAAAAAAAAGAAAAAAAAAGAAAATTAAAATTAAATGAACTGCATAGCTTAGCTCATTTAAGGTCCAACCGGTCACTTCTGAGCAAAAAACAGACCAACTCCAGAGAGTAAGATAGGGAGGGAAAAACAAGGAATAAAATGACCAAGACTCAAACACAGCCTGTAGTGACAAACACTATGATTTTGTAGTTTTAAACAGAGCAGAAAGTCTGACCCGCATTTCATGGCAGAGTGAAAGCAATGAGCTAATCATAAGACAATTCATTGCAGAATGCAGCCATCCTCTAAACAGAACAAACTAATTTTAAAGGTCTATAAAAGTTAATAATCTTTCCTTTGATTCTCCAAATATCTCGAATTCCAAAATTCTTAACACAAATCAACCAAATAATCTATGCACCCAAATGTACTCTGAAAGAATCTCCAGAGATTTACTACAAGCAAAGTGGCTAACCAAGCCAAGCTCAAAAAGTGCAGTAAAATGGCTGGGGTTAGAGCTCAGTGCCTCTGGGCTGAACCCCAGTTTCGGTCACCGTTATCAGGCCTCCCTGCCCTGTTAGCGAGCCGCATCAGGACCGAGTGAAAACAGCCGTCTTCCTGGGGCCACTCCGTCTGAGGAGGTATAGCCTCAGCCTGGGGAAGGAGTGGCCCCAAGCTCACCTTCCTGTGCTCTCCAGACAAGCAAGAGTTATCAACAGGGCAATGGTGTGGTGGAACGGTCACACCGACCACAGAGGCACACATTCACTAGGAGAGATAGAAGTTCATAGTGTACATTAAACAGTTACTATGAATGTTTTAAACATACACAGATGTCATGAGCTTAATGAATAAATGAAATCATCATGGTAACCAAAAGGAAATGGATGGAAATGCGTCTATTTCATCAAAAAGCTCAAAAATGAAAAAAAAAAAAAATATATATATATGCAATAAAGGAGTATAAAAATATGCTAAATTTTGAAAGCAGGCCACGAGGACTTGGCATAAGATAACACAGGTTTGCCCAGTTATGTATAACTGAAAGTATTCTATAATGAACACAAGGGAAAGGGATGCCCTTCTGTGTGGTTGTCGGGTTTGTTTTGACACTTGTTTAGTGGAGTTGCAGTCTGTAATTCATGAATGTTTGACAGAAGGAGTATGAATTAGTTTGGGGAAGACGTGGCCTCCTTCTCACCTTCCTGTCTATTCAGACAAGGCAGAGTTATCGCTGGGGCAGCAGTGTGACAGAGCGGTCAGTACAGAGTGGCGGTCAAGAAATTCTTAACTGAGACAGTCAGCACAACCAGCCATGGGAACAGCCCAAGAGACATTCTTCTAAAGTGTCAGTAAGATAGAATGCAATATATAAAGAAAGCTTCTGGGGAACTGATAGAATACAGTATTACTAGAGTATTTATCACAGCAGTGAAGGGGCATCATACATCTGCAATGAAGCAGGTGTTTTTTCTAATGTGTACCAACAGCAGCTGTGCCAGTGGTGAGAAGCTAGAGGTGAACTTTACTGATGCACTTAAACTCACTGGGGTATGTTCTTAACAAGCTTTTGAGAAATTGCTGTTAATTAATAAGTGTTCGACACACAAGAGCATGAATTAGCTCATGGCCTCTCTCTCACCTTCCTGTCCATTCATAAAAGGCAGAGTTATCACCGGGGCAACAGTGCGCTGGAACGGTCAGAGCTGTGCAGTGGTCACGAGCATCCCAACTGAGAGGGAAAAAAAGCAGTGAACACAATAGGCGTGGGAGTGGCAGCATGGGGACTAAATGCCAAGGAGATGCTGTAGGTGCCAGTTATTCCTAAACACAAGTGATTTAATGCACAAACTGTCAAGATTCTTCTCACTGGAAAATTTGAATAAAAGTGAAAGAGTAAAAACTGCTGAGAATATAAATAAAATTCAAAGTACTTCCCAAGAGAATGAGGATAATATAAAAACATGTGAAGAGTAGTATATAAAACACTATAAGAGTACTGTTAAACATTTTTTAAACTAATTAAGAGTAATGGATAAGAAAATAAAGACTATAAGAGTACTTTTATATAATCCTTACATAAGAACTTATATAAAATACCTATTTAAGAGAAAAAAGGTACTGGAAATGAACTGCATAAGAATACTGAATAAGAACTAAATCACAAAATTTATGATTTTTTGGCCATTTGTCAGAGAATATGATTAATAACCCACAAAAACGTTTGGCTGAAGCCACTTATTTTCAAACAACTGTGTTAACTTTTTAAAAATCATAATGACAACAGAAACTACCCAAATGATCCTGATCAAAAGTTTACACACTCTGGTGATTTGGCCTGATAACATACACACAACTTCACACAAACAGGTTTGAAGGGCTATTAAAGGAAACATCTTCACCTGTGAACTTATGAGCACTACTGGATATAAGAATACTGGATAAGAGTAAAAGAGTAATGGAAAATAGTACAAGTACTGTACAAAAGTACTAGATAAGAGTATAAGGATTATATATGGACCGTGTTGGGTATTTTAGACCTACACAGAAGCGCAACCAATGTAAATCCATTAAAGTGACTTATTAATTACATAAGATTGATACATAAACAACTTTATATTAAAAATATATCTATATATTTAGAAATGTATATATTCAGAATTCCACAAAGTGTATAATGACAGTAACCGCTAATTCAAAAGTCTGAAAGAGACTGAAAAGTCTTTTTAAAGCCTTACTGAAAATGGCATTAAACGAATTACACAAATTACTGTTCGCACAGAATATCATGGGTGGCTTACAGATTAGACAATAACCAAGTTTTACATTGCTTTAGTAAAACAAAACTCCTGCCCTTTACAAGGACGTTGACAGAAGGTATAATCAGATAATTGGAGCCTATTTCATGTGGTAGTGCAGCACCATCTCTGATCTCTGTGGTCATGAATTCTGATAGCCCTTTGCTGAGGGTCATAGAAAGGCTACTAACCAAATTCCACTTACTTACAGTCACCACTGCATGAAGATAAACAGATAAACAGATTCCAGAAAGAGAGAGAGAGAGAGGAGGCAGACTCATTTAAAGCAATAAGGTCAAGCCGGTGCTGGTTGTCCCATTGGAATTCACCAAAAACCTATTTACAGTTCTAACTGGCAATGGAATTGGCATTTGTAAATGACCTACAACACATTAGGCTTTCCGGTAAGAGGGCAATGAGGGTTGAAATTGAGGTCAGAAGGAGGTAAAACAGGTAGGACAATCTCTCAATCAGCCCTTAATCAGACACTAGGAGCACATGAGTAAGTGAAAAGAAATGAGAAAGTGGAAGGAAAGAAAATAGAACTAAAAGGGAGAGAAAGGACAAAAATTGAAAGGCATAGATTCCACAGGAAAAATTTGGCGTTCCATCAAAGACATCACACAAATTTTATAATAGTCCTGGTCAGTACAGTGAGGCAAACAGTACAGGGGCAAACAGGAGGGAATAGCTAGAGGAATAGGAGGCAGTATGAGAAAGAGGAAATAAAACCATCTCTTTCTGTGCCCCTGTAACCCAGTCTCTACTGTCAGGGCACAGGTCCCTCATGCTGGGCTAAGCAGACTGGGAGCTGCAGGATTACAGAGGAAGAGGGGTTCAGACTCTAGATCCTGCCCGACTGCCTGGACAAAAGCCAAGGTTACTTGGAGGTTGGCACTTGGTGTGCTATACGTGAGCCCGTATTAAACACAGCTTGACTGCTGTACCACACAACATCCCCCCCATAAAACCCTGACCATTTTAGAGTGTGTGAGGATGAGAGAGAGAAAAAGCAAGAGAGATTAAAAGAAAGAAAGTGCAAAAGAATGAGAAGACAGATCGCCTGTCAGAGTTATCATCCGTTGGCTCCTGGGAAACGCAATCAAGGTCGGCCGGAGGCCACTATTCGATTGCCACTCCCCCTTCTCTTTCACTTACTCTCCTTCTGTCTCTTCACTCCAGGACGGAAAGACAGGAGGACGGCTGGAGAAAGTGATTACACCTGGTCTGGTTCTGGCTGTTAAGTCCAGGAAGGTCAGCCAGCGTGCGCTGGGGGCAGGACGAGTTCACCGCCCCACACATTGTCTGTCTCCACTGCTGCCTCCTCCTCTGCCTCCATCTTCGTTTACATGGATTCCCCTCCTTCTGTTCTCCACCTATCATCTCAGTTTCATCGATCAGCTGCTTGCTGGAGACCAGCCAGTATCTATATGTCCTGCCTTTGCTGTTACTGAGTAAACAACAAAAATACAATAGTTCACATGTTCTCTGCTGCTGCAATGTGCATAATGTAAAGTCAACAAACTTTTCTGAGAAAAGCAATGAACAACCAATGAAGAAGCTGGAGGAAACGCTCAGGGAAGCAACAGGTGGAAGAACAGCGATGTCGACAACCAAGCAGAGATTAAACGGTGTGTTAACTTGGCTGGGGTTAGCGCACAGTTGCTGAATTTATTTTTCACACCGAAATGTTGTGGTGTAGCCATAAATTACCTTATGCAACTCAAAGGGAAACACTGTATTAGGTAATGTGTTGAGACAATGTTGAACTGACACTGTTGTCTGAGCATAAAATTGAAATTGCACTTCAAAATCAAAGATTGAAGGATTAATTCCAAATATGGGATTATCATAATCAAATATGCAGATGATTCAACAGTGGTTGGGCTCATCTCAGACGGGGATGAGACAGCATACAGCACTGAGGTAGAGAAACTGCCTCTGTGGTGCTCAGAGAACAACCGGACACTGAATGTCCTCAAAACAAAAGAACTGATTATGGACTTCAGAAAACAGAGGATCTGCTCATCAGTAGAGAATGTGTGGAAACTGTCTCCACCTTCAGGTTCCTGGGCACCCACATTTCTTCTGATCTCTCCTGGACTCACAATACTAAGGTTTCTCAGGAAAAACAATCTGGACAAGAAGCTGCTGCTGGACTGGAGTGTCGTCACATACTGCCTGGGTGTGTGGTACATAGGCTCTACAGCCGAGGACAGAAAGACCGTGCAGAGGGTTATTAAAACTGCCAAAAAAATTATTGGTTGCCCTCTGCCCTCCCATATCCAGAACTCACTGCCTCAGGAGAACTAAGGCCATCACAGGAGACCACTCACACCCTGCAAACCACCTGTTTGATCTGCTGCCCTCTGGAAGGCGATACAGGTCAATCAGGTCTCACACCACCAGACTGACAAATAGCTTCAGGACTTCAAATAACCCACAACACATAATTAATAAACTAAGGACTGAATCACACATAAAAAACACCACATTCTGTATATATAACCACCACTTTCTGTATATATCACTCTACATTCTATTGTATATATCACCACCACATCTTATTTCTTAATGTTCATCCTTTCTAAATTATTGTTGTTTTTTTAATATTTAAAATTCTTAAATTGTATTTTATAGTTTTTCTTTTTTTTCTGTTGAGGCACCGCTGCTGGGTGGAGCAAGTACAATGACAAAAAGCCTATTCTATTCTATTCTATTCTATTCTAAACAAGAATCAAGAAAAACCCAATCAATTAGGTCAAGAGGATTTAATATATACATTAGAAGTGTCCTAAGTATAGGTGATCAGTCAAGTCATTGAACCAGACATCTTTCAAAGTATATTTGGATTCAGATGTTCTAGCAATGCATAGCATGTGTTAAAGACAATCATTAGTCTGATGAGCAGAAGAAATATACTTTTGTTCCCATCCAGTCAAACTTTTGTTTATCTTTCCTGTTTATCAGCAACTATTGAAGAACAGGAACAGGAGCGGAATGAGACCGCCAATCCAAACCATGCATGTCCACTGGATGTCCAAAGAGAGTGAGAGTAAGCACATCCTAAGACTACAGATTTCTTTAGAAGTCTCCCATTGCCAGGTACAAGTTTATGAAGCCTGATGAAAGCAAATTTTAGTACTAAAGGAGATATTTACAGACAATTTTAACCCAAATGCACCCAAAACACATTACAATTGCAACTCCCACAAGCTCTAAAGAAACAGTGTGAAGTTGAAAGAACCTATGGACAAGGAAAATAGAAGAGAACCCAGCAACAGTTTTAGAGCCACACAAACAATGTCAAGATTACAGCCCACAGAGGGGATGAAAGATGAGGGTGAAGAGGGATACAACTGGTGCAGCTGGATGCCTCGGTCCTTATCCAGTCCTTAAGGCTTTTCTGGGACAAATGATGGGACCAAGATCACCAACCGAATTCTCTTCGGAGTTTGTAGTAAATGATCCAGAATACTGCGGGAACAGTCTGGGGTGTTTCATGGGTTTCTGGGATAGTAATCAAAGACAAGTCAGGCCAGGCCCCCCCAGGGTTCAACTGCATTGCGGTCTTGTGGTCATAATTTGTGAAAAAATGTAAAAGGTGTAGCTCACAGATTAAGCAAAGCGAGACTTTGAGTGACTGAAGGGTACAACATTCCTTTGCCTAGAAAGCACAACAGTCTGCCATCTGTCAGAGGTCGTCTAAGAGAAACGAGACTGTAAAGTCTATCAGCTCGTATTCCAGAGACAGCATCACAGAGCTGGAGCATGCAGCTCGAAATGTGAATTATGATCTTAAATGTGTGTCTGTGTGTAGAGGTCTGTCCAAACCTCTGGGTCACAGCCAATCTTTTAAACATTTTGTTACAAAAGCACACCCTAAGGAAGAGAAACAAGAACACACAGTATTCAGTGTGTGTGTGTGTGTGTGTGTGCGCACACACCTCTAGGCACAAAAACACAGGGGCACTACCGATTAACCAAGAACGCTTCAACTTGACAGCAACAGGAGAGTAATGAGTCCCTACAGTGCAGAAATACAACTCCTGAGCCAAAGGACACAGAGGGGAAACCACAGATATGTGGTCCCCTTCACATGCTCGTTACACCATTAAGCATGCACACTCATTATTGCCATTATTGGTCTACATATGCAGCCCCCTTCTCCTTTTCCAAGCTATCTGCACAAGGTCATTTTGACCAGTTGGGACATTCTGGTGCGCACATTCTGATATGTAGTTGTTATGAAATGAAAACCAAGTTAGAAGGAAGAGATGTTGTTCCCCTGATGTGTCACAATCCCTCCACATAGGATGAGGAGAGAAAAAGGACACTGTTCAAACTCACAATGAGCCAAGCGAGAAAGAATCAGCAGAGACTTCAGAGTCCATCTTCACCACAAGGACACACACGCACACAGCGATACACAGATACTCAGCGCCAGTGTCATCTTCACAAGGGTAAATGGGACTCTGACGCAAAGAGAGATGTCAACCCCCTGCCTGGTAGAATCTCTACTCCCTCACTGACTCCATACAAGCGGGGCAGCTCATCCGTCTGACCCCTGGAGACCCGTGACAGGGCCTCAAACGGCCCTTTCACTGCCACACACTGGCAGGCCATTGAGAACAAGCAGGGGGGACACAGTTAAGCGTGACACACTCTCTGGGCACCGAGAGGAAGCAAGAGGGAACGATTAAACTGTGGCACCTGTCACTGGCTTGTTTAGCTGTCTATGAAGAGATGGCAAGGGCAGAGGATGGGGAATTGTCCCCCACCACACACACACACACACACACACACACACACACACACACACACACACACACACACACCCACACACACACACACACA
>JBBIGC010000013.1:11387866-11399863 GCA_037576955.1 Lepidarchus adonis | reverse complement strand
ACACACACACACACACACACACACACACACACACACACACACACACACACACACACACACACACACACACACGGCATGGCTTACCTAGATTTTAAAGGAGCAAGAGAAGATGTAAGTCACAGGAGCTTCAGTCACAAATACAAGCGGTCAAATGAGTCATCCTTCACCATATGCTCCACAACTGCAAGCCAAAATGTTTGACCACAGTGTGTGTGTATTACAAGGTGGTGGGCTGGGTTCTGTGGCTCTTTGTTGCATTAGGGCTGATTAATTATCCCTAAACATACAAAAATAAGTTTTTCCATTTCAAAAGATGCAATTGTCCCTGGCCAAACCCGAGCCACATATCCTTTACAATGGCATAGATGTTACACAACATATCCACAAGAGGGTGAAATCAAACGTTTTTGACAAACACAACAAAGGTGAAGGTTATAATAAAGTACCATATTTCCCCAACAATGGGCTGCGGCTTATACATTGATTTAGAAAATCCAGCATTGGGGGCAGCTCATGTAAAAATGTGAAAACACATTTCACTAAAAGTAGAATTCAGTGCACAAAAAGACAAGATCCACAAATGATTAGTTGAATTTAAATGTACTGTTTACTGCAGCAAGGAACAGTTCGAAAAGCAACGAACGCAAAGCAAAGATAGATCAGTGACAATGTTCTGTCACTTAATCACCACTGCTGCATCCAGCCTCTTAAACTTTCTCAGACCTTTGGTACATTATATTACATTTTAGTTTATAATACAAGCTATGAAAAAGTTACATTTAACAGAAATAAAAGGAACAAAAGTTTATTGTTGGCTGGAAAAAGACGAGTTTCATTTTCCTTTGAATGAGCATAAGGTGGGAGAGGGTACGGCAGTACAGTGATGTCAATCATCTGTTTACATGCAAGTTCTTTAGAATAAAATTAGCAAAACTGAAATGCATAAATTACTAAGCTCAACTTTAAATCCTTCAAAATCAGATCCATAAACATTGTCAATTGCGACCTGTGCTGCTTTGCTGTGACTGATGTCGGACACGTTTGTCTTGGATATTGCAGATGTTGCCTTGTACATGTTAAAAGATAAAAGTTGAGGCACTGTTGCAGATGGCATTGGTCTATGGCAGGGTGATGAATCATGTATGTTTAAAAGTTTAGAACCACCTCTCCTCAAAACATCCTTCCATTTTTGAAGGGAATTTTCTTTACCATTTTATCCATACGCACCTTTTCAGAAAACATACAAAACACACATACATACAAAATGCACGCAGAGAACAGAAGGCTCAGTTCGTATTAATACACATTTTTAATGTTGAACAATATTGAGGGATATGTCACTGCAACTAGTTAAAGTTACTGATCACCTTTACATCATGGCAGAACACTGGATGGTAAATACGTCTTCTAGAATGACGATGTCTAATCCAAAGGGCACAAGTGATCATCAAATGGCTCAATGAGTTAGACAGTTATGCAAATGACACTGTGTTATGGTCTTCACAGTCAACAGATCTCATGCTTAATAAACACATATGAAAGATTTTCGCCCACTGTGTTAGTATTCTTTACTACCATCATTTATTCACCAGTCAAGGGACTATTTTGGTTTTGCATCCTACTAACACAGTTCCTCAGACTCCAAGATACCAAGGTGCATCAAATCTGTCCCAACACCTTAAGTGAAAGTGACTATTCGTCATTGTGAACGTACACAAACACACAAAGTGCACTGCAACAAAATGTGCATTTAAGCAATCACATGTGCAGTAGAGCAGCAGCGGCTATGAAAAGCACCTGCGGAGTAATGTAACAGGACATTACTTTGCAAAAGGGTACCTCAGTAGTGCCTGGGAGCCTGTGACCTTCCATCACAAGGTCATATCCAGTAGGCCACCACCATCTACATTACTAAAACGCTTCATTTTCCCATTAAATTATACATATGTAAGTAAAGAAATAAAACCATTTATGTCCAAAAGGTGTTCTGCAAGCAAATCATATGCATATTATTTATGGCAAAGTGCTATAAATGGCACAAGCCAATTAGCACAATTTATAGGCCAAGTCAATTCACCACTTATCAACTCCCACGGTCCTAATTTGGGTCTATTTTGACCATGCAAACAATACATGGTGATAAGCAGCTGTCAAGCGTGTTATGGTACACAGCCATAATATACCTTAGATAAGGTCTCAGATCCCGTCTCACAACTTCCATACATGTACAGCTAGAGTAATGGGCTGTTACTTTCCTTTTTTTCTCTTTAGGCGGTTTTAACATAGCTTACACAACGAGAAGCAAAAGAATAATCATTCAAAAAATGACCAAAGCAGATTTGCCTTGTTTCACCAGAAAAAGAAACATTCTTTAGATTCCTTTATGTTCCAGAGAAATTCCAGAGCTGACTGAGATTTGAAAGAAAATATTCCCTGAACCAGGAGTTTGCAACTTTTGCAACCACCCCCCAAAGCCCTGCCTTGCACTCAGTTGTCAAAAACAACTATATTCCTTTAACCAAGAGTCAGTGGTTAACTTTTTTTGGTTGTGAGTTAGTTTAGCAGTTGTGACTCTCATTCAGGCACCCACAAATGCACATTCACTGTACATGACGATTATACATGTTTGAATGGTTTCTTTTTTTATAATCAAGATATGAAAAAGCATGTGTTGTTACAGCACTAGTGTAAATTCATGCCTGTGATCTTTTACAAAAAGAATAAAAAGCACTGAGAGAATACAATTGAAAGGATGCAGGTGCTGGATGGAGCAGGTAAAATAGAGCGATGGTGGTGCACACACTGGATGAGGTGAGGAGTCAAGGTCTTTGCCATAGTGAATTGGTTAACATCACAGGTGAACTTGCTTTTCTCTGGATTAGACAATAAAGAGGACACATGCTGAGGTAGAAACCAAAGGCACCAATGATGACTCACTCACAGCACCAGAGGAGTCAGGAGAAGGACTGGAAGTGAATAAAAGTGAGAAATTTTTTTTTCCATTGGCCATTTTAAATGAATTCCAAAAATTTTGGGATAGTGCCTGTGGACAGGCCACAGGAATGCACAGCAGCTTCTTGGCCTCAAAATCGAAGGAATGTGGAACAAGACCCCCTAACACCCCACAAAATAATTTACCCCATGCTGTCCCGTGAAAACTAGAGGCGAAGAGGGAAGGGGGCTTGGGTGGAGAGGTGTGCGCTCAAGCAGAGTCTCTCTCGCTTGGACATCCTCAATTAACAAACAACCACTGATTGAAGTGTTTAATGCTATTACTAAAGCTACACCTGCAGATACACTTGGTATATCTTTCATGTTTTCCATGGACTCTATATATATATTTATTTATTTATTTATTTATTTTTATCCATCTCCAAAGCACCAAAAATAGATCCTTTTACCTCCTCAGCATCCCTTGTAACTTGTCAAGGGGCCTCCGAAACCCACTGCTGAGTCTCCACTCTCCTGTAAGCCCCAAGAGGAATTTGGAAAAGCAGAAGATCCAGGGCAGAGTTGAGGTGGGCGTTGGCCAAGGGTGTACGTACCGCTGAGAGGAAAAGGGGGGCAGACACACCGCAGAGCCCAGCAGGCCTCCCACACATCAAGGCCAGCCAAGGGTTCCCACCACCGCAAGCCTTCCCGCCACTAAATATAGCTCTGAAGTTTCAGGCCACAGCCAGCAGCACTGTTTACATTGCCCACTTCTGCATTCTCACTCTGTCTGACGGTCTCTCGATAGCAGCTGTATATTTCAAATTGAAGGCCTTTGAAGGGACAGAGAGAAGTCTTATCTCAGTTTGCCTTTGTCGTTCTCTGTATTCTGAGATCTTTTGTCCATCTTGCATACATCAGTTAAAGAATTAATGAGAACCTGATGAAATGGCTTTTCTCCATCATCTCCTCTTCTGTCAAAATGTCAATCTTTCCCCATTTGTCCCATTTATCCCTCAATGTCTCCAGGTCTTTGAAGCTGGGTATGGATGCCCCTCACTCTTTTCATAATATTTTCTTTTCAGATTAGAGTGTAAAGCCAAGCTCCAGACTTTCACCAAACTCCTCCCCGAGCTTCCGGACCTTTCTGTTGTCTATCTGTAGAAGGTTTGACCTACAGCCCCATCCCAGGACCCAGGAGTCTGGTACACAAACGGGCCCTTCAGGTTGATTTATCGGCGTATTGAGGGCCAGCCACACTGGGGGATGCCTGGGTCAACGGAGCGGTTCTGAAGCCCCTGATCCCCAGAACAACTACATGAAAAAGCCACCCCAGGAAGGGAGGGGGATTGGGTGGGAGCAAAGGGAGTATATATTTTCGCTCTGCCTCATTTTGAAATGATAACGGAAATGACAAGCGGCACAAATGACTCATTTTGGTTGATCAAAACCATAAATGTACGCAAAACAGATTTTTGCTGTAGGCTACCTATTTCCTCTTGTTCTCTTTAAAAAACACAAAGCAAAAACCACACAAGCACGTTCATGGTGAAGTCAGGTTTCTGGAGGAAAAAAAAAACTAAAAGGAAAACAAGTGGCACTGCATCATGATGGCAGGCGGGACAAAACGGGATTGTTTTAGTGGAAGAAAGAGCTATCTGTCACTGTCCGTCAGCTCATTCATCCAACACTCCACGAGCATCCAGCCCATCCGTCATCCCCTCTCAGCCTCCGACACTTGCTCAGGTTGGGCACTTTGGCTGCAAGGGAGGGGGTCCAAAATATAAACCCTCATACCCCCAGTGTTATTCTTTCCCATCCCCTCTAGACCTTAATCCCCCCTCCCCCCCCCCCAGCACCACACACACAACTAACACTACACGTATTTGCTTTTATAAAAAATTAAAACTAAAAAACAATACATTAATATTGTCTGAAAGAAACAAGTGCAAAATGGTAGTAAAGGAACTATAAAAAGAACAGAGGGATGGTTTCATTTTCAGTTCTGATGCCATTTCAGCATTGTGGAACATTTGTCTCCAAGAGTATGCTGATGGGGCGACCTACCAATGATCTGACTGTGAAAGTCTGTTTCAAGGTGTTAAAAGCTGCAAAAGGGATAAGTTGACCCGTAAAGACCTGCACAGAGACACTCACCGCAAACTCAGTAAGAGGAAGACTTCTAAACCAAATGAAACAAAGACTAATACAAAACCACTCAAGGGTCTGTTCATGTCAGAGTCCCTAGGACTGCAGATATGAATACAAAAAACACAAACGCACACATTGAGGGTGACTTAAGGAAAGAAACCTTCAAACAAACCAGGCCTGGGGTAGAGGTTTAGGGGGTTGGGACTTGCGGGGTAGGGGAGGAAGAATAAGTGAAAAAAAGGGGGGATGCTGAGGGGTAAACAGGAGAAAACAGAAGAAAAGGAGAAAGAAGAATGAAAGAAAAGAAAAAGGGGTGGAAAAAAACAAAGACCTACTTGTCTCAAGTCGATGAAGGCGAGCAGCAGAGTGTCCCCCTGGAAGCCAGGCACCGGGCCGGCCCTGGCAAACCCTGTGGGAAAGAGAGAGGGATAAAGAGAGCAGGGAATTCGCCATGGAGTGGGAGATTGGCAGACGGATGACAGCCGGGACAAGGGGAGGACAGGGGGAGGTTCAGTGGGGTGGGGGAGGTGGATCGGAGGGGGCTTTGATGGTGCTGGGGTGCTGATGGGGGGGTGATTTGGTTGTGTGGTTCGGGGCCACAGAGTCATGTCTCTGGGTCTGCCACTGGGCTTTGTGCTACACTTACCAAATACCTCATCAAACTCTCATTAATTCTCCCCAGTGTTGATCTGACAAGGCAGGGAAAGGGCAGGGTATGAAGGACAAGGGGGGCTGCCTTTACCTCCGTAGCCTAAATCCTGATGCTAATTCCCATGGGGCTGCTCTCCCGAACATGTGGCAATGTGAAATGGCAAAGTGAAATGGCAATGGGGTGGGTGGGGGGCAATGGGGGGTTGAAGGTGGAGGGAGGGTTGTCGTGAAGTTTCTGGGGGTTGGATGTGAGGCCACAGGAGCTTTCTCCGCCTTTGGAGAGAAACCCCGTAAACAAGCAGCTTCTCCATTCTTGAAAACGGAACATTTGACACGAGGGGACAAAACAAGCCGGGGCTGGGAGAAATCCCTTTCACCTCTCGACGCTGCACGTCTTTCTCGCCTCTCACGCGGATTACACGCCTGCCATCTTTATTTCTGACCCCTCGCAAACCCGGAGCCAGTGCCTGCTTACCCTGTTCACACTTGTGTCCTCGTGTCTCCGCCCTAAACCCCGATGATCACTTGCAAAGTGCTCTCAACCACCCACAGGTAAGGAATTTCTTGTCAAAAGGTAAAAGTTCTTAACACCACCAGTTTGCAAGCAAAAAAAACTGTCACATGAAAAATGTCCACACATCATGGTCACTTGAATGTGACTAGAGCTCTACGACTCTAAGGTGATCAACAGTGGACACGGTTTCACTTCTTCACAATTTCACACACAGAACAGTAAATCCTTTGCGCTGAAATCGGCTGGGTCTGAAAAAGATAAGTCGCTATTTTGTAACTTTGTTCATAGTTTCAACGCAAAATAATTTGAGTAATAATCTCCATCAGAATACGGTCAGAACGTTTTTCATTATAGAAAGATACACAGCGCCCCTAGTGGCAGGCCTTCAACAAGTTGATTTCATTCATACCAGGGCTGTTGAACTCCAGTCCTGGAGGCCAGGGTCCTGCTCAGATTGGTTCAAATTACCATGTGAGTGATTGCATCTGAGGAGGAAAACAAGCAAACTGTGCTGGAAACCCCTGATCTATACTATACATTTATAGCAAATGTAATATTTTTATTATATTAAGTCTTAGCTATGAGAAGGGCTCCCTTCACCTCTGCATTTCTCCTATCTGATCTTTCTGTGAAAATTTCTCTGATGCACACAACGTAACATTATCTGACCACATGACGTTATACTGTATAATCTTACCATACTTTCAGGCCCCCAATTTCACCCGGTCTACTTCAGATTTGTAATCCAATACAAGCGGTCACTGAATTAAAAACTAAGAGACTTTACTTCTAAGTACCCTTCGTACTCCAATACAATTTACTGGCTTGGTAAAATGAATACATTAGCATTCCAAATCAATGAGACTTTTAAAAGTGACTAAACACTGAGATAAGAACTTATTTGTCTGGTAGGAAAGAGGAAATAAAAATAAATTGAAATGGTAGTCTTGATCATGAAGGTCAGTTTGTCTCTCTGCCTGGGATCTTTAAATGATGGCATGCTTGAGATGAGGATCTTTGCAAATGTATAAATACAGAATGGAATACATGCTCAGAAATGATTAAAGTTGTGGTCACAGGAAAAGTTGCATCCCAGCTCTAATGTAATTTTTATATCTTTATTAATTGAGTAAAATAAGTATTTGATCACCTACCAACCATTAATAATTTCAACTTGCCACCCACATTAAATACACCGGTCTTAACTACACACCTGTATAAAAGACACCTGCCCATAGACTCAATCAATCAGACTCTGACCTCTCCATCATGTGCAAGACCAAAGAGCTGTCTAAGGATGTCAGGGAGAAGATTGTAGCCCTTGACAAGAAGACGGGCTCCACACAAGATCACACCTCTTGTGGCGAGGATGATCATGAGAAAGGTCAGCGATCAGCCTAGAACTACATGGGAGAAGCTTGCTAATGATCTTAAGGCTACAGTCACCAAAACCACTAGTAACACACTACGCCATAATTAAAATCCTGGACTGCCTGCAAAGTCCCCCTGCTCAAGAGTGCATGTGTGAAGGCCCTTCTGAGGTTTGCCAGTGAACACCTAAATGATTCAGAGAGTGCTTGGGAGAAGGTTATGTGATCAGATGAGACCAAAATTGAGCTTATTGGCCTCAACTCAACTTGCCATGTTTGGAGGAAGGCAAATGCTGACTATGACCCCAAGAATGCAAGCATCTCAATGTCAAGCATGGAGGTGGAAACATTATGCTTTGGGGAAGTTTCTCTGCTAAGGGCACAGGACAACTTCATCACATTGATGTGAGGATGGATAGGGCCATGTACCATAAAATCTTAAGTGGCAACCTCCTTCCCTCTGCAAGAACACTAAATATGGGTCGTGGATGAGTCTTCCAGCACACCAATGACTCAAAATATACAGCCAAAGCAACAAAAGAGTGGCAAAAAGTTTAGTTCATGGCTTAGCAGGTTTTCAGCCCTTAATCCCATAGAAAACCTGTGGAGGGAGCTAAAGCTTCAAGTTGCCAAGCAACAGCCTCAAAACCTTAATGACTTAGAGCTGATCTGCAATGAGGTGTGGACCAAAATTCCTCCTGTTCTGTGCACAAACCTGGTCATTAACTACAAGAAATGTCTGATCTCTGTGCTGCCAACAAGGGTTTTACCACCAAGTACTAAGTCTTGTTTTGCTAGGGAATCAAATACTTATTTCACGCAATGAAATGCAAATTAATTTATATATTTTATATCATGTGATGTTCTTTTCGATATGCCATCTCTCACTGTCAAAATAAACCTACCATTAAAATGATAGACTGTTCATTTCTTTGCCAGTGGGCAAACTTCATCAAACTTCAAAAAAATCATCGAGAGGTCAATTTATTTTTTCCAATGTAGACTGAGGGTTGGGCCAAAGGTGTACTTACTTTCTCCTTAGAACACCACCACATCCGTTTAGTGTATATTAAGTATATATTTATCTGTAGGCACTGTGTGTGTTATCACTAAGTTGCTTAATGTGCAGTTTGAAATTGTAAACTAAAAATGATGTAAGCATGAAACACATATCACAAAGCTGTTCATATTGTGTTGCCTTTCTGTTACAATCATTAACTTCGATTTCACACTAACACAGCTACCGCAATGGATTTGATTGATAGATCTGGCCTTAAACAGATAACTTGCTATCGCAAGAGGAGGAAACAGCTTTAATTCTAAGACTTCGCTCAGCAGAACCACAGGATATTTGCACCTGCATTGTGTCTGCATTTTACAAAAAGAATCGTATAAAACTGCATGCCACAAAAGCCTTGGATATACACATGTAGAGCCCAACTTGAAAAGGATGACTTTCACTGCATTATTACCCAGTTCAGGGATGAGTGGGCTTAAATAAAATCTCTAATCAAAAAGAGTCTAGGCATTAGTCGTAACATTCACAAATAACTCTCAAAAGAATGAAAAGGTTTAGTGTAACACTATACATACTCACTCTCACACTCTTTGACATCCACATTGAACTGTTGCAAGGCTCCCATGGATACCTGCCTAACATCGGCTTCCAGCAGGAGATGCAGCAATGAGGTGGAGAGATGTTTACATGCAGACATACATGCAGTCTGAGCAACTTTTCCCTATAGAGTGATATATAGAGAGAGAAAGAGAAAGAGAGAAAGAGAGAGGGTTTTAATCATCAGAATAGACACAAATATTTATTTAAGTAGTATGAAGCTATACTTGTTTGCTGAGAACAGTTGTTAATTACAGTTCATGTCTATAAAGCAACTTAAATCAAAATCTGAAAATTACAGACAAAAAAGATTGTAAACACTGTAATGACTGTTATACTTCCACATAAGAAGCCACAGTTCCTACACAAGAAAGAGCAAGGTTACAAGATCATAATTAAGACAAAAATCTCTCCTTTCTCCTTTTACATCTAATCCCACCTATAGAGCATAAAATGCCAGATTCTCAATCCAGTCACACTTCAGGCCTTATGCAGTGGTTTCAATCATGGAATATCTTTGCTTATTTTAGTGACTTAATTGCTCTAACACAACCATTTAAACCAAAAGTCTGGTAAATTATATGATTACTTTGATCAGATCTGTTAAAGCAAAGAATACAACAAAAGTCAGGGTACTGGCAACCACTGATCCAAGGCATGCTTCACTCTGACATACCGTACATGCGCACACGCCAACATAACACATACGCCTTATACAGTATCACAACACTGTACACTAAAAACGCATGCAAAAGTATACACACACACACAAACACACCTTCAAACATGGTATTCAGCACTGCATCAGTGCCTGACTCTAAAAACTGGATACATCCTTAATTTTAAAACAGTAATGCATTTGTCTTTTCACTCTCCCTAGCTTAGACACACACAGACACGAAAAAACCTCAAATATGCCCTTGTCTGCTGTCCAGCTCTTTCCTGACAACCAGAGTAATATTTTCAGGAGAGATCCAAAGCTTTTAATATGATACTAAACCTAAAAGAAAACATGAGAGTGGAGGGCCTGAGGTCTGTGGGATTTCTGTCTAATGGGGTCAAAAATAAAAAACAAAACACTATTATACAAGAGGACTTTCTACTTTTTATAAATTGGCAAAGCACAGGCCAGTAAATCCACAGAGCTCAGTATGAACTCCACAGTAAATCTACACAGAGTGCAAAGAGGTCTAGCTTTATGATAAAAAAATGGGGCAACAATGACCTAAAATCTCTCGATTTTCAAGTTTCAGTATTGCAATATGAGCATCCATCACTGAAAGTTTGGTTTGTCTGAATATGCAATCCACGTTGTGTGAATCTGACACTGCCAATGCAAACCTGCTCTAAAAAGCATATGCCCGCACTGTAGACCCTTTCAGCACGCACTTTCAGTTCACTAAAATGCAAGTAATAACATAAGAAAGAAAGGAGGAAGGGAGAGACAGAAGGTGATGGCTAAAAAAGAAAGACAACAATCAAAATAGTGCAAGTAAGTGCATCAAGATGATTTAGCCACTCTAAACACTCATGCCCCTAAACACTTCATTCTGCTCTCTCTCCTACACTGACTTTAACCAATTAATGCTTGGGCCAGCACACTGATTGCAGTCATTGATCTAACAGTGGGAGTGAGTGGAGCCGAGCGGCTGGGCTGGAGCAGGGCCCAGAGCAGCGCTGCTGATGAATGTGAGCTGCAGTCGGGAGGGAGAAGTGAGCAAAGCTTGGTTTGGAAAGGTACTTTACACCGAGAGTTAAGACAGGCCGAGGGCTTGGTTTAGATCATCATGTGCTGGGAAGCCTATTAGTGAAATTAAATTGCTCAAGGAACTTGCATAATGGATGCATTTAAATATGTCCACATTTATAGAGCCAATAATAATACAGCCTCAATACATATTTCCTCCTATTGAATTTTATGTGTGTTAAGTATTTTGCTTTCCTTCTGCTGTTTCTCCCATTTGATTTTATAAACTGGCACAGAAAGGCTCAAGGTGTGACTCCAGGTTACAAAATAACTCATTTTATTTATTTATTACAGCCAAGAAAAGCTAAACACTTCATATATAATTATAATAGGCCCCTTTGCATAACAAGTGACAACTGTGTGGGTTACTGAGCAGAAGTCATGGCCTCCCACGACATCTCATTTATTGCTTTGGCCCTGGCTACTGACTACAGTTATTGAAGCCATTTTATGTTAAACGTCTGAAAGAACAAATAAGCCTCCGTGTTAATCTGTGTTCAAGTTCACTCTCAACAAAACTGAACTCACTTGCTGCATCTTAATGTGTTAAATTTTCATCTACACAATGTACCATTCAACTACTTTAAAAACTACCATAAAACCATAATGTACTTATCTGTTGACCTTGTAGAAAGCTAGACAATTTTAAGATGAAGCTTTAAATACTGTTATATTGAACCAGTCTTACCTGGTCTTAAATGCGTCTTAACCATTTCAAAGCAGTGCGTGTGTGTATAAATGTGAAGAGGAAGGAGTGAAGAGCCTGGTCTGGACTGATGCTCTTGCACCTGGATGTCAGACAGTCCAGATGATCAGTGTTAAAAGAGAAATCTGTTACATTTACCATCTTTTTCCATTCAAAAGGGTTTGTTTACAGGCAATCTGGATCTAGACAAATACCTAGAAATAATCAAACACTCCACCATTCGTCTGTTTGTCACGTATCTCTCTCTCTCTCTCACACACACACACACACACACACACACACACACACACACACACACACACACACACACAC